>PVLD010002449.1:0-166055 GCA_004027595.1 Dinomys branickii | reverse complement strand
GCCATGGCACAGTCGGAGGGAGACGAGACGGAGAGGGAGGAGGTTGCCGCTCCAAGCACACCCTTGGCCCATGCCCTCATTTCTGCATTCGCAGCTTCAGCTTCAGAGACCCATTGCCCAGCTGCAAGGGGTGGGGAATGGTAATGCTGGAGATCAGGAGGAGGTGGGAGGAGAAGAAAGGGCCTATGGCATCAAGGCAACAAGACAGAGCCAAAAGGGTCACAGAGGGCGCCCCGATGGGGGCGCGTGCCCCATGGCTGCTCCACTGAGGACCCCACGGCTGATCCGCTGTGGGCCCTGTGGCTGCTCCACAGTGGGCCCCACAGCTGCTCCACTTTGGGCTCCGTGGCTGCTCCACAGTGGGCCCTGCGGATGCTCCGCTGTGGGCCCCGTGGCTGCTCCACTGTGGGCCCCGTGGCTGCTCTGCAGTGGCCCCCGCGGCTGCTCCGCTGTGAGCCCCCGCAGCTGCTCCGCTGTGGGCCCTGTGGCTGCTCTGCTGTGGGCCCCGCGGCTGCTCCTCTGCTGCTCCGCAGTGGGCCCGGTGGTTGCTCCGCTGAGGGCCTTGCTCAGGGCACCTCATGGACTGGACCCGCCCCCACCCATAGCACGACGACAGGGTGGAGCCAGGCAGTCCGCTGTGAACATATGTGCTTTCCCACCTCCAACCATGGCAGTTTGTATACACCCATGTATGTTATAGTATAGTCTGAGGCAGCTACATCTCTTCCCAAGGCGAGAGTCCAAGGATATAGATAAACCCAGGAGTACAGTTATTATCACAGGGAAGATGACTGATTGAGTGGTAGGGCAATGGAGATGAGGGAGGAAAAATATCGAATGATCAAATGGGCCATCATCTGTGTAACTGAGTAACAAAGGTGAAGGTAACATTATGTAGGACAGCATCCAGAGCTAATTCCCTTCTATGTTCTCTATAATTCTGTATTTCCTCAATCGTTTTTGTATTAACAGAAGTGAAGATAACTTTATATTATACAGCATCCAGTGCAAATTTCCTACTATCTTCTCTATAATTTGGTATTTCCTTTAATGTTTTTTGTGTTAACTAATGCGAATATAACTATGTAATACAACATCCAGTGCTAATTCCCTACTATATTCTGTATAACTTTGTATTTTCTGTATTGTTTACGGCTTTTCTGGTTCATATGTCTCCATTCTTTTGTCTTTGAAATAAAATTTTTTAAAAAATTGCCAAAAAAAAAAAAAAAGAAAAGAACTCTTCACCTATATCATTCTTTGCATAAATAGTATTTATTGTTGAGTAACATTTTCTTTTTAATTAATATTTGGGTTTTGGTCAATTCTGGGCTATAATGAATAAAGCATTGAATATTTATTTTAGATTAAGATGTATTCTGTATGTATTTTAGTTTAAAATATATTCTGCAAAAACATTTTTGTGAATATTTTTTATTTCTCTTGGATAAAAACCTTAGCGTATAATTGTTAGATGCATATAGCAATCTTATCATTTCTAACTATCACAACTTTTTCTCTCTGTAATGGCTGTGATCTCTCAAATATTATCTAATGGAAATAGTGCTTATAGTGTCCTTGAAATAAAGCGCTTAGTATTTCACAATTAACTTATATGTTTAGTTTCTGTGAAATATATATTCTTGATCAGAATCAGGGAGTTCTTTTCTGCTCCTAATTAGCCAGTAATCTATTTATTTATAGTACAATGTTTATCATTATTATGAATAAATGTTTATTATGTATTGAGTACATTAGTTCAACAATAAAGATGATTCTATTATATTTATTCATGATGATTATGAATTTTATTCATTTGAAATGTTAAATGAAGATTATATAAACCCAACTTGGTTGAAATATATTATCCTTTTCTGTAAACTGCCAATTTTTTCCTAGCATTTTACTTAGACTTTTGAATTAATATTTATTAAAACAGGTTTTCCTGTAATTAAAACAATGCTTTCATGTTGCTTAAAGATCTTCTGGCCTTGAAGATTGGGTAATATTTCTTCTTTTTTTCCTTGTACTTAAGTAAGTTTAGACCATCAGTCATGCTATGGTAGGTTATACATAACTGAATAATAATAACTCAAACTCCACTGGATTAAAGAAACAGGATTTTAAAAATTTCTTTTATATGCTCAGGTTGTTTTGTATAACTATGAAAAAATTGTAATGAAATTTTAAAAAAATGAACTAAGTTTATTGGTACATTTTAGGCACACACAATGATCATGTCCTTCACAGGGCCTTTGTACCTGCACATCATAGATCTTCATTCCTTTTCCCATTCTCTCCCCTCCCTTCCATGCTCCTTCCTTCTTTTTATTTACAAAAGCTTTGTTTCTATTTTTCCTTTTTTTCATTTGTTTCTTCTCCCTTACTTTCTTTCCCCCTCCCCCTCCTTAGTTCTTCTTCTCATTTAAGTATTTTCTTCCTATTTCACAATATCTATTACACATTTTAGTCCTTATTTACACTTTCAGTTTGTCACACCAGAGAAACAATGCAGTATTTACACATGTGATATCTGGCTTACTTCACATAAGAGCATGTCTCAAGGTGTACCTATTTACTTAGAAATGTCTCAAATTTATCCTTCTTTATGGCTGAGTAACACTCCACTGTATATTAAAAAATCACATCTTTATCTATTCATTAGATTATGGGCATTTTGGCTGTTTCTCAGATATAGCTATTATAAACTGTGCCACTATAAACATGGGTGTGCATGTATTGCTGTGGTGTAATGCTTTTGATTCTTTGGGGAAGACACCAATAAGGGGAATAGCAGGGTCAAGTAAAGCCTCTAGTTTTAGTGTTTTGAAGAATATCTACACTGATATCCAAAGTGGTTGCACCAGTCTAAACTCCCAGAAATGTGGAGCAATGTTCCTTGTACCCCACAGCCCTGCCAGCTATTGTTATTGTTTCATTTCTTGGTAATAGCCATTCTTTGGGGAGTGAAATGGAATCTCAGCATTGTTGATTTACACCTCTCAAATTACCAGTGAGAATCACAGCAGACTTCTCAACACAAACCCTCAAGTCAAAGAGCTTGTAGTGAAATGTTTCAAGCCCTAAGAGAAAACAACCTGCAACCCAGACTGATGTGCCCACAAGACTGTCTTTCCAAAGTGGGGAGAAATAAGATACTTCCACTAGAAAGAACACCTGAGGAGACTCATGAACACCAAACCAGCACTCCAAAATGTTCTGAAGGACATTCTAGAGAGAGATAAGGAACCTCAACAGAAGAATCCACCAGGCAAGGAAAGCAATTAAGCAGAGAGGAAAAAAGGGACCCAACAGCAGGAAAATAGCATGATAAGGGTAAGTCAGTATATATCAGTTGTAATGATCAATGTTAATTGTCTCAATTCACCAATCAAATGAAACAGACTGGCAGAATGAAGCAATATCCAACAATATGCTGCATACAAGGAACACATTTAGTTCACAAAGAAATTCATAGACTGAAAGTCAAAAGATGGAGAACAATACTGCATGTGGCAGGAACCTGAAAAAAAGCAGAGGTTCTATTTGTAGACAAAGTGGATTTCAAGCCAAGACTGATTAAGAGAGACAAAGATGGTCACTACATCCCTGTGAAGAGAACAATCCAAGAAGAAGAGATAACTGTCTTAAAAATATATGCAACAGGGGCTGGGGATATAGCTCAGTTGAATAAGCGCTTGCCTGGCAAGTGCAAGGTCCTGAGTTCGATCCCCGGTACCACACACACACACGCAAAAAATATATATGCAACAAATGCCAATGCACCCAACTATATAAAATAAATAATAACAGCATGAAAAATCAAATAATCACTAATACAATTGTAATGGGGAACCTCAACACCCCACTGTCACAATAGACAGATCAATTGAACAAAAAAATCAACAGTGAAATATTAGACCTGGACACACTTTTGTACAGATGGACTTAGTAGATGTCTATATAGTATTCCATCCCACAGCATCAGAATACACATTCTCAGCTGCACACAGGACATTTTCCAAAATAGACCACTTACTAGTTTATAGAACATGCTTAAGTAAATACAAAGGAATAGAAATTATTCCATGCATATTATCAGACCAGAATGCAATGAAATTGGAAATCAGCAGCAAAAGAAACCACAAAAACTTCACAATAAACATGGAAATTAAATAACACCTCCTGAATAGCCAATGTGTCACAGATGAAATAAAAAAAAATAGGTTCCTCAGTAAAATAATAATCCCAATACAACCTGCCAGAGTTTATGGGACACAGGGAAAGTAGTGCTACAGGGACATTTATAGTGGTGAATGACGATACCAGAAAAACTGAGTGAGCTTAAATAAACAACGTAGTGTTGAACCTCAAGCTTCTGGAAAAAGAAGGGCAAGTCAAGCCAAGAGCTATGAAGGAGGAAATTATGAAGATCAGAATGGAAATTGTTGCAATGGAGACTTAAGAGAACAACTAAAAGAATCAGTGCATCACAGTGCTGGTTCTTTAAAAGATTTAATAGAATTCACAAACCTGTATCCATCTTATCAAAGAAGGAAAGAAAAGACTGAAACCATGCAGTTAGGGATGAAAGAAATCAAAATGGACCCTGAAGAAATCTAGGTCACCAGTACATACTTCAAGAACCTGCATTCTAACAAGATGGAAACACAGGAGAAATGGACAGATTCCTAGATACACATGAATTACCAAAGCTGAATCAAGGAGTTGTAAAAATTCTAAATAAACCAGTAAATGAAACTGGAGATGTAAAAGCACAGGCCCTGATGGATTCACTGCTGAACTCTACAAGAAATTTAGCGAAGATGTAATGGCTCCATTTCTCAAACCCTTTAGTGAAATCGAGGGGGAGGCAATACTCCGAAGTTCATTCCTGGAAGCAAGCACTACCCCGATACCAATGCCGGAGAAGGATCCAACCAAAAAAGAGAACTATAGGCCAATCTCCTTAATGAACCAAATGCAAAAACTCTCAGTAAGATTCTTTAATAAGATTTTAATTGTGCTTTTCTCAAGGAACCCTTTTGCTCATTGTTTTTCACATTCCGGCTTGGCCTTATGGGATGTTCGTTTTCATCATCTTTGGCCACACGTTAATGTTAAACTCATCGTGCTATTAGAAGAGAAAATGAATGATTTTTATTGCTATTTTAGGCCTGAAAATTCAACCTCCAAGGGACAATTAGGTGAACTACTCTGGAATTCCTAAAAAAAAATAGGTTTGCCCAATCAAACTGTTCTGAAATAATTTGAAAAGCATTTTGTGACTTGTTTTAACCTAACATGCAAACGTAACACTGGAACATAAGGATGTTGCTTTATCAGCTGAACTCAATGCACAATACTCTTTAATAAAAGCAGAATTTGCATGACAATGTCTTATCTGTGCCACCGCTGTGCCTGCCCCCTTGCTTTCTGCTGATCATGGGTTTCACTAAGCCCCTCAGCAGGTGGCTGCCTTGTGCATTTCTAAAGATTTTGTTTAACTTCTACTCTCATTTCTGTTTCCATGGGGTGCCAGAGAACACAGAAGTGCTTTGCAGAGTCTGCCAGTTCTAAGGAAGGGATGGTGAGCTTCATCCCTTTCCTCGCCATCTCCAAGTAAGCAGGATAACGATCCTGTGTTACATTTGTCTTAGAATACTCGTGCTGAATAAGGAGAAGCATCTGTCCGCTGGGAGGCTGCTTGTATCAGTGCAAAACATAAATATTCCATCTGATTTCAAAGATGCAGCCCAGGGTCCCAGCTTGCCCTTCCTGCATTGTTACTGTGGTCTGAAGTTGAGTTATTTTTTGAGTTATATTGGGTCCTATAGAAACAAACAAACAAACAAACAAAAAATAAAAATAAAAATAAAAAATGAGAGTTGGCTCCCTTAAATAGTTTAGATGGATAATGAATGTATGTATATAGTGTTTGGAATCAAACTTAGGACTTACCAGGCTACATCCCAGTCCTTAGATAATAATGACAAACATATCAACTTACAGCAGAGGGACAAAGGAAGGAACCAAATACATCCCTTTACTTCTGTTCCCTTGGATACAGCTTTTACAGTTCCACCCTCCAGCTCTAAGAGTCAACGGAGGCCTCGTTTTTGGAGCCCTGACCATGTAATGAAGCCAAAGGAGGCCGGGCAAACCCACAGCAGGCTGCAGCAGAGCATGGAAGAAATTTATCTTTCACCCACTCAGTCCAGAGAGTACCCTTCTCTAAGCCCCTGAGTGCAGAGCGCTGGGGAATGTTAGATGTTTCTGCTCACAAACAGGAAGTTCACAAGTAGTGTATATTATGCTGCTCTACACAGAGACTGAAAAGTCTAGGATGTTCACCAGATTGGGTGTGAGGAGTTTCTGTAAACAGGAGGTGGGAACCTCAACTCACTTTCCCATGCAATGAATAGGTTGTAAGTTCACTTACTCCTGTCACAGAAAAAGAATTTTCAGGATGCTTAAATGGGAGGCATAAAAATATTTAATTGGCAGAATGTTAAAAGTACATCAGGATTTGCATGCTGGCTCTCAAGGGAGAGACACATTATGGTTAGGGGCTATAGGTTCTCATATGGTGGATAGCTATTGGATTTGTGAATCTGTAGTAAAGGGAGAAGAGCACAGGCTCAGTTTATAGGTGAGAGGCCAGGGCCCATTTACAGAGAAGGAACCATTTTATAAGAGAAAGGCATGGGCCTAATATATATTTTTTTCAAGCAAGGGTCTCACTCTAATTCAGGCTGGTCTTTAGCTCACTCTGTAGCCAGATTTACTTTGAACTCACAGCAGTCCTCCTGCCTCAGCCTCCCAAGTGCCAGGATTACAGGTGTGTACCAGCATCCCTGGCCTCAATCTATTTTTTAAGATTTTGGAATTTAGGGGTGAGTAGCTTGGAAGGGAAAATATTGAAAGCTTCAGATTTTTAAAAGTACTATTTTAATATCACAGTTTTCCTTACATCCTTTCTACCTATCTTTATTTCTTCTACCCCACCCTAAACCTCTGTTTCTTGTGTTTTTTGTGACAGTATATATCTAACAAGGTTCAGAAATAAAATTTAAGATCTTTTTGTTATGGAAATTTTCTTTACTATGTTTGCAGTCACATACTGTAATACGAATGATTTTTCATTCAAAATTAAGTTCATTTTATGATCAGAAATATGGCTAACTGTAATAAATATTCCATGTAAATTTGGAAAGAATATTGTTTTGGTCATATTTTCTGTACATTTCTAATGAGCAATTTGTACTCATGTGTACCTCAATGGTTATATATTCATTTATTGATCTTTTAATCAATAACTTTTGCTAATTTAAATCTAACAATGAACTGTACTGATATATGCCATATTTTGAAGTTATATTACATACAAGGAAAGAATGATTCTATCCCACTCCTAGTGTGTAAGCTCATTTTGAAATACTGCTCTGCTCTCTAGCAGTCTTTCTTTATTATATTCTTCGTCTGATATTAGCACAGCTACTCAGATTTCTTGTGGTGAAGAACTCCACATATCTTGTTATCTACATGATAAAAATGAAGTTGTACCCCTAAAGAGGGATATATATTCTCTGTACCTTCATGAAAAATCAGTTGGTTGTAGCTACATGTGTTATTGTGCTGTTTTGATTACTATAATTTTATAATACCTTTTGAAAGTGGGCACTACAATGCCTCCTTCTTGGTACTTTTTGTTAATATTGCTTTGATTACATCTCCTTCTTTGTTCTTTTTGTTAATATTGCTTTGACTACTTGAGAGCTCTTTTGTGCTTCTATGCAAGTTTTGAGATCTCTTTCTTTTAATTCTGTGGAGAATATAATTTTTGATAAGGACTACGTTGAATTTGTAGGTGGCCTTGGGTAGTATAGACATTTTAATAATAATGATTTTTCCAATCCATGAATAGAGCATCTTTCCATTTCTTTGTGTATCCTGAGTTATCTTTAAAGCAAAAATTTGCAATCACAAGTGTTAGATCTCTGAAGGTATTTCAATTTAGAAAGAAGGAGGGATAGCAAACCACTCTCACCTAAATCCTGGTCAAAGATAAAGCATGTGAGTGGTGCCCCAGCTGCAGGTTTGTGTACAGGCTGCAGGTGCCTGGAGAGCTCTGTGTGCTTGCTGCACAGAAGTACAAGGCTGAGTCTCCTGGCTGAATCTCTGTGATATGCAGGGAGACTTGTCGAGCATTTTTATTCAACAGCACTGTGAATCTTCTTTCCTGTTTTTTATCCACACCGGAACGAATATCAATTAGGAGAATAGGGCCTTTCCCTTCTTCCTTCTTGTACCAAGGGAAATAATTAAAAGTTGTATCCGTGTAACTGCAGTTGATCACAGCCGTTTCTCTCTCCCAGACATTCAGGATGGAAGGGCTCTGGACCACCTTTTCTTGGCCACTTGACACTGTTAAGACAATAAAGATAGGTTAGCAGTCCATTTTTAGAGTTTTATTTCTAGAGTATCTGCAGAAAAGCAGGAGACTAAAATAGCCTTCTGGTTTAGATCCTTCAAGGAGCCCTGGACTTACAGTTCAGATGAAGACACAGGAGCATAAATAAAGCTCCCAAGAGTTTCTCCTTTCTTCCTGCCATTAGAATCACCAGTGATCTGTACTTCTTGGGAAAGAGAACTTTACTCTACTTGCAGTGTAAGTTGCTCTTTCTTAACCTGACCATGAGCCGATGAGACAAGGTCGGCTTTGCCCACAAACCCTGGGCTACACCCAGTGAACCACTTTTCTCTGCATGTGAAAATGAAGTGCTGCCCTCTTGTGTACAGATCCCTTATTGCCAAGGCCACCTGCATAAGTCTCATTCTGTCTCTGGAAAGAGCTGACTTTCCTCTTATTTCACATGTAGGAAATGAGTTGTAAGTCACAGAATAAACTTTGTGATGATATGAAAACATAACGTATAAATATATAAATATTTCTACTAACTATATTTCAGATCTCATATTTAAAGTGCCTGTTCTGTTCATAACATTCTTTATGGATTGAGGGTCTAGACATAAAAAGTCTTACAATACAAATTACAAACGTAACTACAGGCTAAGAATTAGATTCTAATGAACAAAACAGAGGACATTATCCATGGATGCCTTCTGCACCCATGTTATTCAGAAGTAGATTTTCGTTCCATACAGAAGTAGATTTTCATTCCAAATAGAAACGATGTCCTGATAGGATAGACTCTATTCCAGTGTCTGCACAAAGCTCCCACGGTTAGGAAAAAAGCTTCACTATTGAGCAAATTCTTCCCATCACTGTGCCATCTGGAGTCTTAAGGTATAGAATACTAACTGGGAAGTTTTAAGGAATGGGCAGAACAAATATGGAGACCTGGTCTTAAATAAGAGCCCATAGTGATGGCCTGTAACCATGAAACGGTAACTGTGAATTGTCAGGGAGATCTGCAAGGGGACAGATGTATTATCAGAGACACAGATTTGTCATTGCGATATATTTAAAGAAGAGATGCTGTAGAATCTTTAGAGACCACTACAGTTTCCCATTTGGACTTCTGAGAACCTCGAGGTTTCAGAGGATAGATTAACTATATCTCTAGCTTTATTAAACATTTTTGAGCCAGTAGGAAAAATGAACTCAGTCAGAGAAAAGAAATGATGTGTACTGTTTAATTTCACTTTTGTCACTGAATGCCAGCAGTTAGACACCAATCAGTGTGACAGAACTGGATATCACAGCTTAAAGAGTTTGGATATATTGGCAACCATAGCCTTTTCCCCTTTAGCTTGATTTCCTCTTTCTCTCTCTCTTTCTCCCTCTCTCTCTATCTCTCTCTCTCTCTCACTGGTACATATTTGCATTACATAATAATTGCTTTTATTGTGGAGAGTTGGTACTTGTATGTAGCACAACTTAATTCTTTCTGTTTTTTCATCCTCTATCCCCTTTACTGTCTTCCTGCTCCTTCCAGCTCTTGGTCCTCTTCACATTTGCAAAAGCTCTATTTTCATTTTTTGGTTTTACTCTGCCGGAAAGGAAGAGAAACTGGAAGCATTTATGGGTAAATGGATGCACCTGGAGTCCTTGAGTCCATGACGTTAAACGAAATAAATCAGACACACAGCTTAAATATTGCATGGTTTCTCTTATCTGAAAAATCCTGCCTTATTCATGGTATTTTAAACAAAAAGTTACAGGAATTGCTTTTCCAAAATATCTATCTGCCAGTTTTCTTTTATCTGTCTTTTATTTAGCTCTTTGATTTATTTATGCCTTGGGTTTCTCATATAAAAGAATCTTTATGATATTTAAGTGTGTATGTTTATTATTTCACTTAACATTTGTTATAGTGGATATAATGTGTCAACTTGAGGAGCCTAGAGGCTTGGTGAAGTGACTCAGCAGTGCTACATCCTAGGGTGAAAAGGACACGCCCTTACAGCTTTGGGGTGTTGTTCAATGTGTCAATCTGAGAAGTTTAGAAAGTTAACTAAGTGACTCAGTAAGAAGCCAGGGTCCTTACTTTGTATTCATCTTGAGCCTGTGCAAGAGGAGGGCATGGAGATTGTGTGAGTGCTACACACCCTCTGAGTGGGGGTAGCCTGCGTACAATATAAGGAGGGAAAAGAGGCTTGTTCCCTCTTTTATGCTCTTGCTGTTTTTGCTGTCTTGTGCTGCCCTGAAGGGCTCCCCCTATGCCATGCCACCCTGCCGTGCAGCCAGCCAATTATGGACTGAAACCTCCACAAACTGTGAGCTAAATAAACCTTTTACTTCTTTAATTTTGGGCATCAGGTATTTTGTCTCAGCAACAAGAGAAAAGGAACCAAGACATTATTGTCTCAAGGTGCACCCGTTTTCCTACCAATGAGTCAAATGTACCCTCCTGTGTGGTAGAGTAACATTCCACTGTGTATAAGTGGCACATTTTCTTTATGCATTCACTTGTTGATGGACACATAAACCACTTCCAACATGTAGTTAGAGTACTATGAATTGTGCTGCTAATTGTGCCAGGTATGGGTGTATCACTGATATGATGTCTTTAACTCTGTTGAGAGGATATCTAGAATAGGAATAGCTGGGTCAAATGGAATTTCTAGTTTTAGTTTTAGGAGGACTCTCCATACTGATTTATAGAGGCTGTACTAGTTTACATTCCCATCAACAGTATATGTAGAAGGGTTTCTTTTCCCCACAGACTCACCATTATTTGTTGTGATTTGATTTCCTGAAGATGAACATTCTTTCTAGGATAACATGGCAAATTGAATCTAGACACATATCTCTCACTGCATACTAACCTAAAATCAAAATAGATCAAAGAATGTTAAAATAAACATGCTTAATCTGCTGGAAGGTAAAGTAGGTTCCACTCTTGACGTCACAGGCCTTGGAAGGTCCTTCTAAACAGAACCCCCTTTACACAGTGAATAGTACCAAAAGTCAACAGAAGGGACCATATCAAGTTAAAAAGCTTCCGCACAGCAAAAGAAACAGCCAACACTGTGAAGGGACAACCAATACAAGAAGAAGAGTTTTGGGCAGCTGTTCCTTAGAGGATTCATGCATAGAATATAAAGAAGCTCAAAAAAATTAGATCCTTCAAAATAAAAGACCCAGTTAAAAAGTGGGCAAGTGAAATGAACAGATACTTCTCAGGAGAAGTACAAATGGTCAACATTACAAGAAATGCTCCACATTACTGGCCATTAGAGAAATGCAAATTAAAACAATACTGAGATTCCATCTATTCTTTATTCTCAATATATTTAAAAGCAATTGTAATCAAAGGAAATGAGAGTTGAGAATAATTATACCAGTGTTAAATACTCAAAATACTTAAAAGTTCAGAAGCAGGCTCAGAATGGAGTCAAGGTGGGCTTCCTTCTACTGAGAAGTGAATGGGTTGCAATGCAAACAACATTACAGTTTCAGTTTCGGTTGCTTGACATCATCAATGCACTAATCTACAAAACCCGAGGGCATGTTTTATGGCTATTGGGAAGAAGAGCATAGATTTCCTCAATAAGTAAAGTATTTAAAGTTAATGCAGAACTTACCAAAAGTATCATGTAATACCAGAAATAAATAATTTTCAAAGAATTAACTACTTTCTGAGATAGAAGTACTATTTTTAAGTACAAATTTATCCAGAAAGGGGAATTTATCCACAAATATATTCTATATTTATCTATATATCTGTCTTCTCCCAGTCTTCCTCTTTGGCCAGAAATTCTAGAAAGGATGAAATATAAACTTACATGTTTTTCTAATACCGAATGTGTAAACACAGGCCTGAGCCATGCACCACCCAGAGTCGAGCCCATAAGTCTTCTTCTAATCTTCACGTTTGCCTTTCATGTCAGAATGTGAGGATGTTCCTCACTTCACAATCAAAGAGCCATAACCCATGCTTTTGAGAGTCAGTTTCTGAAGTTTGAGAAATTTGTTTCAGAAATCAGCCACTTTGAAATAAGTTTTCAAGTATTTAGGAGGACATTATTTGTAATACATTTTCCGTTATATTTCTACAGAATGAGTGTTCAGTTATATCACTGTGTCCAATATTGAATGATGTGTTCTTCAGACTATCTTTATTCAACATATCAGAAGATAGGCTGTGTGAAAAGCTGCCAACTTCCAGAAATAGGAAATAGCTGAAAAGAGCTGACACTCCGTGTGCTCCCTTCTTGATTCTGGCAGGTTATCCCTGCCTTAGGTGAGGGCACAGGATGGAGAGAAGAGGAAAGTAAAGGTTTCGTCACTGACTGTACCGAGTCTATAGTCACACGTGCTGGGGCCCAAGTGGAATCTCTGGCAAGGGATTCATAGAAATTTCTAGGGAATTCCTAAGGCAAGAAAAATGACACATCAGAGTTGAAAGGCTGGTCCTCAGTATTTGTCCAAAATAGTCTGGAAGCAGATAACCAAATAAAGGAACACTGTGGTCCAGAAGCTGCAGTCTCATTTCTGATGCTTCTCCAAACTGGTCAGGTCAGTGCAAGATCCACTTGAGATCGTAGCATCGGCAGCACTGTCTCCGCACATACTCTGCTCCTTCTCCCAGCTGTGTGTAAGCAAACCCTGTGACACACATGGGGCACGGGGGACATCCATCTGCAAACTTAGCTGGAGAGAGCACAGAGGCAAAGGGCAGCTGAGCCGGAGCAGGCGAGGGATGGAATGGAGAGCCGAGAAGGGAGGAGTATTTTTCCAGTCCGTATGAGGCTGTTGATGTACATGGTTCGATATACTATAGTAAAAATCTCAACCAAGGCTGTATTTCTAAAACCAGTCTATTAAAAATTATTTTATTAGCACACGTTTACAATTTGTGCAGTTTACAATCATCCTGGCAGCAGTTACATGTACATATTAGAGCTTGTTTCCCCTTCCTTGCTGCTTCCCCTGCCCAACTAGTCCCCTGTCTTCTTTTCATGCATCATGGTATTATTTGTCTTAGCTCACATTACGGCAATAGGGTTTCCAAGAATTGGGAAATTAGGTTCCTGTCCATGGAATTTCTTCATCCTTCTTATTCCCCTTCCATTCTTCCTCACCTGTCACCCTTGTTCCCTTGGATCACTTTCCTATTGCAAGAGGTCCATCCCCTTCTTCCTTTCTATTCATCCTATATCATTTTCTGTTTGTACTTTGCCGCACTCAAATGAGAGATACCATATGGTATTTAGACTTACATGTCTGACTTATTTCACTCAACATGATATTTTCCAGGTATATCCATTTCCCTTACAAATGCCTCTACTGTGTTATCCTTTATAGCTGAGTAGCATTTCATTACATATAGATGCCACACTTTGTTTATCCAGTCATCTGTGAACGGGTAGAGGGGCTGCTTCCAGGATTTAGGGAGTAGGAACTGTACTGGTGTGAACACTGGAATGCTGTATTGCTGCGGTATGATGACTTAAGCTCTTTGGGGCAGACATTTAGCAGGAGGATAGCAGGCTTTATGGGATTTCTAATTTCAATTCTTTCAGAAATCTTTGTGCTGATTTCTATAATGGTTGTATTAGTTTCCATTTCTAGCAACAATGGAGGGTCTCCTTTTCACCACAGCCATGCCAGCATGTTACTGTTTTATTCCCTAATGATTTCCATTCTTTCTGGAACAAGGGTTGTTTTAATTTTCATTTCTCTTACAGCCAGAGATGTTCCACATTTTTTCATCCATCTTTGACCCCTTGTACTTCCTCCTCTGTGTCGGTTCATTTCTTTTGCCCATTTCTTGACTGGGTCTTTAATTTTAGCTGTTTTAATTCTTTTGAGTTCTTTGTATATTCTAGATATTAGTCTTCTGTTTGGGGAGCACCTGGCAAAAATGTTTTCCCATTCTGTATGTTGTCTCTTCAATCTACCAACAGACCCTTTGCTGTACAGAACTTTTTAGTCCAATGTAATCCCATTTATTGATTCTTGCTCCTGTTTCTTGTATCATTAAGGTTCTGTTTAGAAAATCCTTTCCTACATCTATGTGTTTTACCTATTTTATCTTCCAGAAAGTTTAATGTTTGGATATTTGATCTATATTGATTTTAATTTCATGGATGGTGAGAGATAAGGGCCCAGTTTGATCCTCTTCAAACAGATAATCAGTTTTCCCAATGCCACTTGTTGAATAGGTGTCTTTCCTCCAACCCATGCTTTTGGCCTCTTGTCAAAGATCAGATAGCCCGGTGTGTCTTGGGTGGATTCTGTGGCCTGGATTCTCTTCCGCTGACTCCTGTGTGTGTTTTGTTCCAGTACCATGCCACTTCCGTCACTCTTTCTTTGTAGCATAGCTTCAAGTCAAGCCTTGTTATGCTGCCTGTTTTGTTCTTACTGCCCAAAGTTACCTTTGCTGTACCTTTTGCCATACCTTTTGACAGTGTGGGCATTTTGACAATATTGGTTTTGCCAGGAACAAGAGGCATCTTTTCATTTCCTGGTATCTTCTTCAATCTCCTTCTTCAAGGTACTTCAGCTGTTTATGCTAGAGGCCTTTCGCTTCTTTGGTTAGATTAATTCCTAGATATTTTGTTTTCCTTGAAGCTACTCTACAGCTAGTCTTTAAGCCTCCTGGGATATAAACTTTTATTCTGTGTGCTTGTTTTTCCATGTGTCTTCTACCATATTCTCCTTAAGACACAGAACTGAGCTGGTGTAAAAGTGAAGATAGATGATCAAGTAGTTGTTTAAAAATGCTGTTATTCACATGTTGCTTTTGTATGACCCACTCCATGGGAAGAAACAGAAGTGTGATCTTATCTGAGGAACGTGGCTTTTACACGTGGTCCTGTTGCTCTCTGAGATGGCTGCGGGGGACTGCTTCCTAGAGCAAGTTCAGAGACTTTCTTTTAGATCTTTTCGTATGTACCTTAACAACTAGCTGCTGACAAATGGCTTGGTGGGGTTTGTAAGTCTTCCCAGAGAATGTGGGAATAGGTTATTGCCTCAGGTGAGTTCTGACCTTTTTATAAAGCTCTTTGATCATTTTTTGTTCATAGTGGGCTGTCAGAGGCAACAGAAATATGTTGCAGCATCTTCCGGCTGTGATGGTGATATGATGAGCTGGATAGTTTTAGCTGCTTTCTGGAAGCTCACGGAATATCGATCTTGTGTAGCATTGCACCCACATTTGCCTTCTGCAAAAGTAGGAAAATAATCTCTCCACTTGGAGGCCTTTTGTACCAATACAGTACATAATATGAAAGAGTTGTGTTATATAAACAGTCCCACTTTACAGCCTTGCCCTCCTGACTTGATATGGCTGGTTGCAATTGAATGATCCCCTGGGCCGTACTTGAGCCTGTAGACAAAAGAAATAACAGGAATGATCCCTTGAGCTGACAGGAACGGGGCTTTCCAAGAACTTCCGGGTTTAACCTTCAGTCAAGACAAAGAAGTCAAAATCCAGTTCCTTCTATCTGCCTTTTTACTATTTCTGAGAGTTTGCCACATTCGGCCAACTGTTCATCTCCTTTCATCTCCCCACTATCTCTTCCCAGTCTTAGACCTCAGGCTTGCCAACAGCTACTGTCCCTACCGAGGAAAGCAAGGATCATCAGGGTCCATGATACGCTGAGAAGTGTCATGTTGGCACCACTGTTTCTAGGACAGTCTGTCCTGTTCTGAGCTGGGGGCTCAGTACTATTCTTTTTGTGTGTAAAGCTCCACCTAGAAGTGCTGAATATGGTCCAAACAGCTGTCTCAGAACAGGAAATTGGCAAGGCGGGGCGTTTTGTCAGGTCATATCCTGTATAGTTCAAATTAGGCTGCTGACTGTTTAAAACAGCCTCTTTCTCCTCATAAAGGTTGTTAAGCTATTTTTCAGAGATTTTTAAAATATAACTTTATTCCCAGATTTAGACTGACATTAAAAAAATAAAATACCTATATAGAGGAGTCTTTTCTAAAGAAGAAAGGCTATTTAGTAAACTACAGATGCAACTTTGTGTCATTCTGCAAGCAGGGATATATCCCCTTATGCACAACATTTCTGTGCAGTAAGGAACCCTTGCCATTCTTTCCTGTCACTTTTCCCTCTCAGTTAATGTTTTCAGTAGTTTCCTTCACAGTCGAATCTCTCTTCTGATTATCTTAGGCTTCAGATTGTTTTTCAGATGTGTGATCTGTATAACCTCATTAGATTAGCACAAAAGAAAATTTCCATCCCTTTCTATTTGCCTTGCCCAGGGTTTGGCTGTTATAAAAGATCTCTATGACGAGCTATTCCTATGATTCTATTCATCAGACAGTCCCTGAGATAAGAAGATAATGATCTTTTGCTCTACTTTCCCTACCCGTTTTCTTATCCAAAGAAAATAAGAAAATTCTAGGGCGGCTAAACCAGGTTTATCATTGCCTATGATTTTATTTAGAGAACAGACTTGCTCATGAAGTGACTACCTTGTTAATTATAGAAACACTAGCGAAAATTTACAGAACACCCATTGCATCCTAGGAGCTTTACGTACTTTCATGTAGTCTTTAGCAGTTCATAAGGGCTCAGGGGTGTTCATTACAGAGGAAGCTAGAGACTCAGAAAGTCGTTCAAGATTTCAGCTGGGAAGGAGAGGACTTGGGGTGTGAGAGCTCTGTAACTTAAGAGATGGAACTTTAGTCACTACAGTTTATCTTTTGTTACCCTTCCCTCAACTCCTACTTCTCTTTTCATATTTTTTGCAAATTAAAGCAGAAGAACCTCTTCTTTTGAGTTAAGAGCAGTACTAGAGTTTATCATGAGATCTAGAATCTGAACATTTTTAAGATCATCTTTGGTGGATATATTTACATGGAATCATGTCACAACTCAAGTGTTATATTTAATGTATTTTGATAAATATATAAACCTGCATAACCACTGATCTTATTAATACATATAATATTTTTGTCATTCTGTAATTTTCCTTGTGTTCCACTCTAGTCAATGCTGTTCATTCACAAGTTTTAGCAGCCACCATGCCCATATTGTCACCATAAAGCAGATTTTCTTTGTCCAGAATTTCATATATATGAAATGATATGGTAGGAGATATTTTGTGTCACTTTTCCTTCAGAGTAATAGTTCAAAACTTCATCCATGTTGATTGATGGATCACTACTTTATTTCTTTTTGTTGCTGAGTAGTATTCAATTTTATACTATACCAGAATTTGTTTATTCATGAATGGACTCTTTTCTGCCATCTTCAGACTTTCTCTGAGAACCTCCAATGGGCTTTCAGCTTAAGGCATGACACTCTTCAACACTAAAGTTCCTGTGCCTTTCTTTTTTAGGGTTTCCATTTTTCTGCTGAGTTTTACATCTCTTCATTTCTTAATAGCATATCTTTCTTTAATCCTTTGTACTTGTATATTCCCTTTAGTTCTTTGTTAACTAGCAGCTTAAAATATTTAGTTTTTGTTATAGCAGCTTAAAATATTTATGTGCTAAATTCAATAAATTTAATACCTGAGTCATTTTAGGGTTACTTTCTGGGTTTTGTTTTTTTGTGCATTTGTGTATGAATCACAAATGGGTTGTATAACAAAAACTAATGACTATGTTTCCATTTATGTGCTTTAACCTCTCTGATAAAGAAGAAACATCTTTTCTTTGCCTACCACATGTTCTTATCAATAAATCAAGGAATCGGGACTTGCTGAGCACTTATGACCCCCCCCCCCCCAGTGTGGCCCTGGGTTTGATATAGGGAGACAGGTGAAAAGTAACTTTCCCTGCCACATATGTGGGGAAATGGGTGAAAATGTGAAGTTGGTAACTCCGAGCACTCTGTGTCAGTGTAGAAATCCATTAGAATAAAGCACAGCAAGAAGAGCAGGGTACAACTGTCTAAACTGGAAGTGCTTCTCAATGCCATTTCTCAAAGAGACTATTTAAAACCTTAGAAAAAATACTGCTTGTGACATCTATATGTAAGTAGATAACATTAGGGATCTGAATAGCTACTGTTTGTGACACTAATGACCTACAGGGCATCAGACAAGAGATGACGCTTGTTTGCTTACTTCTTTTTGTTGACAAACTATGGGCACCTGGCAGGAGAAACACAGGCCGTTTCTCCTTCTCAGATGGAAATGCAGATTCCCAGCAGAGGTTCACACGTGTAGCTTGGGGCACCTTGCAACTCAGTGTGGTTTATGAAACTGAACTTTATGTGATTATCTTCTCAATCTAAGTTACCTATTATATAGTACCTACAAAGCAGTAGTAAAATAACCAAGAAAATAATCTAAGATTAGGTATGATCTTTTTGTTACACATGGTTCACTTTTTATTACATAGTGATTTGTGAATTTTATGGCAATCATAAATACATATATCCATAGCATAGTAATATAACACATGTACATTTCTATGCATACAAATTTATATATTATACATAGTTGAGTTACACATATATATGTATATATGATTACATTTTGTGCTCAACTGGACATGGTGCTCTGGAAATACACAAATGAATATATATCTCATTCATATAATCTTATATATTTGTAAAATTCATAGCACAAGCCTGGCTTTCAGTCCCCAAATTCCCCAATTTATCTCTTATTTTGCTGTAGTTTTCTAGTTTGTGTTTTTCACTTTCAGTTGTGTGCGCAAGCCATTCTGAATGAGCATGCATTTGTGTTATTTTCCAAAATTAAATTTTGACTTTGTACATTGGTAGATCCTACTACCCTTTTCCTACAATACTCTGTCTTTGCATCTTTGTCCAACTCTTTTACAGATCTTGATTCCTATATTTAAGATTATTTCCTTTACTCTTTTAAAATAATTTTTAGCTGGGATAACTGTATTGCTGATGTCTGAGGGTATATTGAAAGGAACAGTTAACATTTAAAATTTTTTATATTTTGACCAATTTTGCATGCTTATATCTGGGCAATCTGAGCAACTGATTTAAAGACAACAGTATACAATGGAACAACCATGGTGAATTCATACCATCTTGTCTAGTGAAACTCTGTATTATCTGTAATGTTGTATCTAATAATTATTTTTAGTTCTCTTTAACAGTTTGAACAATCTTTCATTCTTACATCTGGTAATCTGAGCAATGTAGCTGAAGATAACAATATGTAATAGAACAACCACTGTTAATTTCTATCATTTTGTTTTGAAACCCTGCATCCCTTTTAATGTTCCTGCTTTGTTTTGTTTGTGTCTGTGATGTTGGCATGTTCCTATTCTTTTTTTTTTTCTACTCCCTTTAAAATAAAAAAGAAATTTAAATTTCAAACGTAAAAGAAAAATAAAATAAAATAGCTTGTATTAAAATGCATGTTTACAGTACATAATTATAACATTCATCGTGGAGAGTTGTTACATGTACAAACACGTTTTTTTTTTTTTTTTTTTTTTCCGGTACCGGGGATCGAACTCAGGACCTTGCGCTTGCCAGGCAAGCACTTATGCCACTGAGCTATATCCCCAGCCCCACAAACACGTTTTAATTCTTTTTAAACCCCATTTCTCTCCTCTGCCAAACTCCAGTCATCATCTTTGGGTCCTTCTCCCATTTGGAAAATATCTGTCTCCCTGTTTCTTATCACCTGTCTTTTATTGTGTGCTCTAAATTATTTGTACTTTGCGTTTTTCACATAAAGAAACAATGTGGTATTTAAGTTGTGTGTCTAATGTATTTCACTTATTGTTGTACTCTTAAAGCACATCTATTTTCCTACAAAGGACTCAAATTTATCCTTTTTTATGACAGCACAATACTCCATTGTTTATAAATACCACATTTTCTTTATCCATTCATTTCTTGATAGGTATATAGACTACTTACAAGAATTAGCTATTGTAATTGTGCTGCTATAAGTATGATTTTGTGTGTGTCACCATAATATGATGTCTTTAACCTTTTTAAGAAGACAACTACAAGGGAATTAGCTAGGTAGGATAGAATTTCTAATTTTGGATTTTTATAGAATCTGCATACTGATTTCCATAGTGTTTGTACTAGTTCACACTCCCACCAAAAATGTACAAGAGTTTGCTTTTCCTTGCACCATTGCCAGCACTCATTATCACCTGATTTCTTGATGATAGCCATACTGTTTGCAGTAAGATGGAATGTGGGGGTAGCTGAGCTGGTGATTGATCACATTTGTGGGGCTAGAGCAAGACAAGCCCTAAGAACATGGGGCACCGGAGGTGAGCCAGGTGAATAAGTTGTTTCAGCCCCAACCACACGGGGCACCTGAGGTGAGCCAGGTGGACAAGTTATTCAGCAGAGGGGTTTTACCTGACACCCACCTGCCAAGTATATAAGTAAATGCAATGCAGTCGCTGGGCAACTCTTTCTCTCCCACCAGGAGAGGGAGCTCCACTTGACCTCAGCTTTCTGCACTCTGGCTCTTGTCTTCATTTCTTCGTCCTCCACAATCCTCCCCCTGGGAATTTCAAGAGCTGCACTGGACATGGCGATGGAACCTCAGTGTTGTTTTAATTTGCATTTTTATAATGGTCAGAGATTTTGAACATTTTGTCATGTATTTAGTTGGCCATTAGTTCTTCTGAGAAGTACCATTTTTGACTGGGTCTTTTATTTTGAGGGGTCAAAGTGTTTGATTTCTTTATATACAATGGATATTAGTCTCTATCTAATGTGTAGCTGGCAAATTATTTTTGCACACTGTAGGTTGTCTCTTTCCTCTGTTGGTTGTTTCCTTTGCTGTGTAGAAGCTTAAATTTGATATAATCTCATTTGCTGATTCCAGAACTTATGTTTTGTGTAAATGGGGTCTGTTCAGAAAGCATTTACCTGTGCCTGTGTCTGCAAGACTTTTATATATTTTATCTTCCAGTAGAATCAGTGCTTCTGTTTTAATATCTAGATCTTTAACCCACTTTGATTTTAAGTTAGTGCAGGATGAGAGACATGGGCCCAGATTCATTATTACACACAAAGATAATTAGTTTCTCAGCACCATTTGTTCCTGAAGCTGTCTTTTCTCCAGCGTATGTTTTTGGCCCCTTTGCAAAGATCGGATAGCTGAATGTTCCTGGGTTTGTTTCTGCATCCTCTGTTCTGTTCCATTAATCCACATGACTGTTTTTGTGCGATATTTTCTTTTATCATGGTAGCTTTGTAAAATAACTTAACATCCAGGATCATGACGCCTCTTGCTTCTTTCTTATTCTCTTACTTTTGGTATTCTGGATCTCTTCTGGTCCGTGTGAATTTTAGAATTGTTTCCTCCAGTTCTGTGAGGAATACTGTTGATTTTTTTATTGTGATTGCATTACATACATGTATGTGTTTGAAAGTATGGTCATTTTGACATTTTTGATTCTTTCTGTCCAGGAACATGGATGACTTTCCATTTTTCTTATGTCTTCAATCTTTCTTTTTCTTTCTTTCTTTCTCTCTTTCTTTCTTTGTTTCTTTCTTCTTTCTGGTGCTGGCAATTGAACTAGGATCATCATACATTCTAGACAAGTGTTCTAACACTGAGGTACGTCCCGTCCTCAGCCCCATTAAATCTCTTTTTTCAAGATACTATAGTTTTCATTATAAATGTCTTTTATTTCTTTTGTTAGGTTAAGTACTAAGTAATTTTTGAGCTATTATAAGCAATATTGTTTGCATAATGTCTTCTTTGTTGTGTTTATTTTTGATGTACAGGAACATGATTAATTTTTGTGCATTGATTTTTTAACCTGTTGCCTTGCTGAATTTATTAGTCATAGGGGTTTTTGGGCAGACGTTTTGGTTCTTCTACATAAAGGATCCTGTCTTCTGCAAGTAAGCATAGCTTGATTTGTGCCTTTGCTGTGTATAACCCATTTATTTCTTTCTCTTACCTGATTACTCTGGCTGAAATTTCAAGTATTATATTAAAAAGGAATAGTGATAGTGGATGCTCTTGTTTTACTCATTTTAAAGAAAAACATTTCAGCTTTCCTACATTTCACATGATTTTGCAGTAGATTTTTCCTGTATGCCTTTTATCCTTGTACACTTATTTTCTTTAAATTTTTTTAGAAAGCATGAATGTTTTAATTTTGTCAAAGGCTTTCTCTGCATCTATTGAGATGATCATGTGATTTTTATTTTGCTTCTGTTTATGTGATGTATTCCATTTATTGATTTGTGTAAATTGCATTATCCTGGCTTCCCTGGAATGAAGCCTACTTGGTCATAATGTATGATATTTTTAATGATTTGTTGCATTCTGTTTGCCATTATCTTGTTGAGGATTTTTGTTCTTATATTTATTAACATGTTCATTATGGGGCCATAACTTGTATGTCTTGCTTGCCAATAGCTCGGAAGCACTGCTGGTACATGTGTGACTGTCAAATCAGGTGGCATGGAACAGTCCCATTGGGTTACAGTCATATATGTACCATCGGTGGTTGTCTT
The DNA here is from genome assembly GCA_004027595.1 of Dinomys branickii. Classification (NCBI taxonomy): domain Eukaryota; kingdom Metazoa; phylum Chordata; class Mammalia; order Rodentia; family Dinomyidae; genus Dinomys; species Dinomys branickii. Next base: position 143,178 of record PVLD010002449.1, on the reverse strand, counting down.
GGTTACTTTTCTCTCGTTGCTGAGACAAAATACCCAATGCCCAAAATTAAGAAAGGAAAGGTTTATTTAGCTTACAGCTTGTGCAGGTTTCAGGCCATACTTGGCTGGTTCTGAGGTAGAGTGGCACATGGCAGAGGGCAAATGTTCATGGCGGCAGAGCATAGCAAAAACAACCAGCAAAAGGGAGGAATGGCGGCAAGCAGCTTCTTTCCTTCCCTTACATTGTAGATTGCCTACCCCCACCCAAGGGGCATGTAGCTCTCACAAAATCTCCATGGCCTCCTCTTCCACAGGCTCAGGATGTGTACAAAGTAAGCACTCTGGCTTCCCACTGAGTCACTCAGCCAAACCTCTAGATTCCCCAAGTTGACACAATGTATCAATCATAACAGTGGTTCAAACCAGTGGGAATCTGTTAAAGAAACTGGTGAAGTTTTCATTTTTAGTTCGTTCTTATCTGGCTTTAGAATTAAGGTAATACTACTTTTAAGGAATGACTTTGGGAATTCTCCTTCCTTTTCAGTTTCATTAAAGAGTTTGAGGAGCATTGGTATTAAATCTTCCTTGAAGTTCTTGTAGAATTCAGTAATGAATCCATTGGGTCCTGGGCTTTTCTTAGTTGGTAGGTTTTTAATTACTGACTCAATTTCAATTCCTTCTATTTGGTTACACAAGTTTTTTATATCTTCCTGGTTTTGATAATTCGTATGTATTAAGAAATGTAGGAATGTGTCAAATTCCAGTGGATTCTTTAATTTATTGGAGAATAGATTTTCAAAGTAGTTAATAATAATTTGGATTTTGTCTGTTGTGATCTAAACTTTTTCATTTCTAATTGCATATGAATGGGTCTTTTCTCTCCTTTATTTGGTAAGATTTCCTAAGGATTTGTCTATCTTGTTTATTCTTCTGAAGAGCTGCTTTTTGATTCATTGTATTGATTTTTGGTCTAAATTTCATTAATTTCTGCTCTGATCTTTATCATTTCTTTCCTTGCACTAGCTTTGGATTTGAATTGCTCCTCTTTTTCTAGAATCTTAAGGTGATGGAGACTACTATGAAGTGGCTCTGAGCTGGATTTAAAATTAACCATTTGGCTTTTCATATTTACGTGTAAGTCTGTCCAAGGCCTAGGGCCCTTGTCTGGAGATGGGCAGTGGACTCATAGTAAGTGAACCTCTATGAGTCACTGGTCCCAGCTGAGGCCTGTTGTGGCCTGTGAAGCCATGATGCCTCAAAGTACAAGACAAGGCCACAGCTAAGGACACCTGGCTCGAACCTTAATTGACTAGATAAAGAATATAGCTGCAGGCATATCACTCCTGCAGTGAAGGCTTTCCTGGAGATAAAATAGTTCTCCTAAATTAACATAATGTATTACTTGAAGAAGCCCTTGAGCAGACTTCCAAGATCCTTGAACAGTCCTGCTCAGATTCCCACCTTTCTTCAGTACTCTCCTCCTTTGTTTGATAGGTAAATAAATACAGGTCACCCAGAGAAGATCTTTGTCTTAGGCTCCAGAGAATTGCAAATTCTGTTAGAGACTTTTGATCCTTTTGGAAACCTAAAATTATACCACTTGACTCTACACTCATTTGGGAGATTATGGTCCTGATCAGTTGGAAATAACTAAATGATAATATTAATGCATTATTAAGGTGCATTGTTCAGTTTTTTATTTGGACTTGAGCTGTTTTTCTAGTGTGGCCATTCATAGCTATGAATTTACCTTTTATGACTACTTTCACGGTTTCCCATAAGTTCTGGTACGTTATAGTAGCATAGTTTGATTTTAGAAGCTGTCTGTTTTTCTTTAAGTATGATTTATGGGATAATATGTGATCTATTTTGTCAAAAGTTTCCTGTGCTTCTGAGAAGAATGTGAATTCTATTTTTGTTGTGTAGCTATCTATAAAGTCCATTTGTTCAGAGGTGTGCTTTAACTCTGATATTTCATTGTTGACTTTTTTGTCTAGTTGATTTATTTTGAGGGTGGGATAATGAGGAACCTTGGTAAAATTAGGTGTTTATCTGATGTTTTATGATCAATGATGCTTGTTCAGTGCAGCAGTTATTAGTTTATGTGTATTTTTAATTCTTATTTCTTTTAGTTAAATTGTTCCCTTAACTAATACGTAGTGACCTTCTAATCAGTTTTGTCCAGAAGTCCACTTTGAAAATAGGCTATCTACTCCTACTTGTTTGGGGGCTCCTATTGCATGAAATTTAGGTTTTCATCCTTTGATTTTGTAGTCTGTGAATTTATTTTCGATTAAATGGATTCTTGAACATAGTACACTGTTGGGATTTGTTTTCTGATTCAGTCTGCCTATGTCATTTGATTGAAGAGCTGAGACCATTCACATTGTAAGTTACTACTAAAAGGCGTTGACTTATTCCAGTTGTTGCATTCTTTTCCTCTTGCTGGTTTCTTTGTTTCACCTTCTGTTTTAGGGCTCAGCCAACCTCGCGTGTGCATCCCATCAGAAGTTTTGGGTATTGTTGACACCATCACTGAGAAATTTTTGGAGTGGCAACTTTGTAGATATGAATTTCTTAAGGTATTCTTTGTCATGGAAAGACCTTATTTCTCCATCAGTTTTGAAAGATAGTTTTACAGGATATATCAGTCCGGCTTGGAAGTTGTTTTCTTTTAGGGCTTGAAACACCACTGCAGGTTGTCCTGTGCTTTAAGGTTTGTGTGGAGAAGTCTGCTGTAATTCTAATAGGTTTGCTTTTACAAGTGGTTCATTGCTGATTTCTAACAGCTTTTAAGGTTCTGTCCTTGTGTTGGACTTCAGGAATTTTCATGTGTTGTGGATGAATTATTCACTGCTCCTGGCTATTTGGGATTCCATATGGTTCACTTATCTACACATTAAATTCTTTACCTGTACTTGCAAAACTTTTGCTATTATTTTTGTAAAAAGGTTTTTGGCCATTCTTTGTGTCCTCTGATTTTTTACTAATTCCAGTTAACGGTAGATGAGTCTTCTTTGTGTTGTTTATCAGCTGTTGCATCCATTTCTCAGGTTCCCTTGCTGTCCCTAAGGCTCCTCTGAGTACACTGCTGCGTGCGCCAGCCCCACCCTCTAGTCTGATTTCTGTCCTCACCCAGGTTGCTTCTGCTGCCCAGTACTCTTAATAGAGTTTTTATTTCACAGATTTCTGATTGGTACCTTTTCTTGGACTTTAATCTTTTGCTAAATGAGTCATCCACATTTTGTATGTTTTTGTTTAGCTAAGCTTTCTTATTATTAATGTCTTCTGTGGCGACTTATGGACATTTTGTTGTTATTGTTCTTTCATTGCTTCTCATAATTCAGCTGTTTGGCTCCTACTTTCCTCCCCATTGATGTCCAATGATTCACCTTGATGTGAGTTGGGGATTTGGGGAGGCATTTTTTTGCTTTGTTTTCTCTTGTTTCTGCGTGTGTGTGTGTGTGTGTGTGTGTGTGTGTGTGCATGCTTGCTGAGGGTTAATCAAAAACAGCAGAAAGACTTTGACATTAGCATGTAGATTTTTCTTAGTGCCTGCTTTCCTGTAATGTGCTGTAGGCATGGCTAACTATAGGTCTTTGCCTCTTTCTGTGGTTAGACCATCTCCATTAATTTGGGGAGGGGAATGTGCTGTGTAACTGGCCCGATTTTCTGGAAATGAATCACAGTATTATTGATATCATAACCAGATACTGATATACAGTAAAAACCCATAGCAATAACTATACCACCCTGACAGTAGCAATGGAATCAGCAAAAATAATAGAATCAAAGACAAACTGTATATTGACATACCACAAGAAGCAACAAAATGTAGCACTGGACCATCCTAACAATGGAAAAGAGATCTGTAAGTATAACATAGATGAAAACAAAAACCAGTGTTGATATGAAGTAAACATTTACTGAATGCAAGAAGTACAGTATCATGAACAATAGGAAAGAACTGAAAAAAAATAACATACAGTCAACTGAATAGCTAAAGATTTCAACACTTAATCTTAGTACTAGTGGAGATGAAGGTGTAGGAAAGGGGAAAATTTTTAAAAAGTATAATTTCCAAAATAAAGAATGAAAGTGGGATGAACGATCTTGTTAAGAAATAAAAGAAAATTAATAGATTTAGATAAAATCAACAGAAAAGAACAAACAGAAAATGAAAAAAGCAGCTGAGGAGGCAGCTCCGTGGCACAGCACCTGCCTGGCAAGCTCCAAGTTGTGAGTGTGATCCCCGGTACTCCCCCGCAAAAAAAGAACAAAAAAAAGAACAAAATAAAGGAAAAAAGAAAATAAGAAAAAATAGAGGAAAAACCTGCAAACCCTTAAAAATGAAATGAGGTAGGGGGGTGAGTCCAGAAAGATTCCTCCGTGCTTTTGAATGAGTGGTTTCTTTTCAGGGTCTGCAGTATTAGATTCCATCAGGCATGGAGGAGGGATAGTCACCACTAGAGCCTATTTTGTTTCCACACGTAGGTTTCTATTTGTCAGCTTTGAGCCCTGCCTGTCTCTCCTGCTGAGAATGGTCAGTCAGTGGCCTCCACCCTAGGGTTTTATTCTCTGTACCTTCGCTCAGCTTCTGTGTCCTCTGTGCACCTCAGGTCATTGCTTTCTCCACTACATTTACAGCTGTGGGGTGTGCAGGGGCCTCCACCTCACCCCAGAGGCCCCTTTGTCCTTCTATCCCAGGCTGTGGTAACTGTCCAAGCTGAAGCATATGCCTAATCTGAGGACAGGTGGGGAAATGAGATAGACCACTGAGCTATCCTGGTGTAGGCCGCAGGTTGCGGGTGAGGAGGATTTCTACTGGACTTGATGCCAGCACTTTCATATACTGCTGCTTCCAGAAGCCATGTGTGCCTGGCCTGACTTCGCACCATGGAGGGTGGGCCCCCATGTCCCTCCCAGCCCGAGTTTACATCTCAGGTGGTATTTATCTACTCCTGGCTCTCTCTGTGATGGTCTTGGTAGCCAGCCCACATCCCGTCACTGTAGCAGAGTAGCCCCAGAAATCCTGAAGTATAGTTGTTCTGTAGCTAAGTCATAACAATCAACCCCTTCCCAGAATGGCTCCTGGTTAAACACTCTCAAATATCATGAGCACTGCCCTAGATTTCTCCCATTCTAGCCTGCCATGCAGAAGTAGCTACTTTCAGAGTAAAACCCTATGCTGTCTTTGTAGTTTACAATAACCATGGTCTTGTCTTTGGGCTACAGCTACAGCCCAGTTTGTTGTTCTCCCTGGAGCTGTAAACCAATTTGTACTTTCCTTGTGTTAGCAGAGACAGGACCCTCCCTGCAATCCGGGGTTAGTTTTCTCATGGTTTCATTCTCCTCGCTGCATTGTGCTGAGTTTCTGCAGCTTCTCTGCAGTTTTTAGTCTTTCTTTTCAGGTCCTTCCTGATTCTCGGAGGGCTACTTTTTTCTTTACCAAGTTATTGTTTTCCATGTATCTTGATTCCAGGTCCCAAAGAAGTTGTATTTTGCTCTGATTTTTAATCTGCTAATTTTAATCCCTCTTCCATCTTGCAAACTGGTCAATTCCCACTAACTTTTCAGGCCGGAACACGCACTCTAAGTCCTTGCCTCCCCTTCAAGGCTAGGCTGGGGTGGCCCTCCTTATATTCTTTCATAATGCTTACTTTGTGTTAGTCAAATACGTACATAACTAATTAGATTATAAGTTCTGTGAGACAAGATACAGTGTAAGTTCTTATATTATTATTCCAGCATGTGACACGTGTATAGAACTTAAGGAACACTTATTCAGTGTTTGAGAATTTTGAGAGCAATGTTAGTGGGAGATCGATGTCCTCACATTACCCACCAAGGTCTCTGTAGAAGGTGCTAAGATGTGGACTTACTTGCTCCACATTACACGGCTTGTTCATGGCTAGATCAGTGCTAGAGAGAAGCTCATTATCTAAACATACTGGGCAAGAAGAGGGCACGACAGATGATGGAGGATGAACGAGATGGAAAGGTCAGATCATTGTGAAAAGCCTGACTTAAAAATAGAGATAAAATTGTACCTCTCAACTCTTGGACCCCTTCGCCTTTGTGAAGGTTCTATTTTCATCGTTTTTCCTTTAATTATTTTTCTCGTTCCCTTTCCCTTCCTCTTCTCCCTCTTTTCTCCTCCCTCCATTGCTTGATTCGCCAGCCACTTGTGAAAGACCCCCCTACTTCCCCAGTACCTATCTTCCATTTTGTTATCTGTCTGTCTGTCTGTCTATTTTTGAGTTTCTCATGTAAGAGAAGCCATGTGACATTTAGGCTTATGTGTCTGATTTATTTTACTTAATATAATATTCTTAAATTGGGTCCATTTACCTAAAATGTCTCAAGTTTATCTTTCATTACGGCAGAATAGTACTCCATTATGCAGGGGATTAAAAAAAATGAAAAGTAAGATGTATTATGTACACATACCAAGGCCCCCATGATAAATGTAATAATTATGTACTGTGAACGTGCACTAATCACAAATAGAATGTAACATTCCATTTTCTGATACAACTCTGTAGCCTTTGAAATATAGAGAAGGCGTCAATATTTTCCTATTGCAGAATCCCATCAAACACAGACAAGAAATAGGATAAGTACAATAGCAGTTAGAGTGAAAAATGTCCTTTGTAATTGAATTTTATAATTGCATTTGAATACTTTAGAGAGTATATTAAGTACATCTGAAAACAAGAAAAGCTGTTTATTGCCTTTGGGCAATAGATTATTAGAAATAGTTTTGTTAAGAACTCAGCTGTATTGTAACTAGATTGATTATTAATACACATCTCCATACTTGTAATTGAAATGAAGTAATTCATGGTGGCTCTCTTTCTCTGCAGCCTGTTAGAAGACAGCAACATCTTTCATGTGCTCTGAACTTTAGCTGGTGTCTCTGGCTGCAGCTTTGAGTTTAAGCACAGATTATGGATGTCTGCGAGCAACTGATATTCATAGCAGAGTTATATATGTAAGACTTTGGATTGAGAACCTGAGATGTGCATGAACCTGAATCTATTATAACTATGGAAAGTAATACTTGCTATTCATTTCTTTATTTCATTCTTATCTATGTGCATTAATAAAGATCTTGGGATTTTTCTCTTCTTACACCAAAAGAAGGAATTACCAGAAGTGGAAGAAATATTGCATGTGAAACTGGTGCTCCTTTGCTCCTGGATATGGAGGGATCAGGAGTGCAATCCACACTGAGTTCACAGCACTGTATCCATGTTCAGAAAGAGCTACACTGTCTGTCTGAGGCCTCCTTGATGAATCAAGCTATGCAAACCATCACCTCTATTCTGTTCAGCAAGCGATGAGACTTCCAGAGGCTGGTATGGCTTCTGCAAAAATTCTTGAATTTTCACATTGTTTAACTCTAAAAGATCTTCAGCTTCAGAAAATCAGCCCATGAGGGGCAGATTCCAATCATCCATCCATAAATACGACACATACAGAGAAACCATACTTTTAGGCTTTTGTGCTCTGTGAATGATAATCACACATTCTCTGAATCAGTGATGAAGAAACATGTGGTAAGCCCCATGAGAACCGACATCTTTCCAAAGGCGTGTGTACCTTGTTTGATGTTTCCCACTGGCAGGTACAAAAGTTGGTAGTTTGGTTGTATGAGTATTACAGTTAGCCCATTTACATATGAACTTCTGTTGTCTTACAGAGTTAATGTTTTGAGACAGTTATTGAACTTCCACAACCATTTTCCTCTCTAACATATGTATTATTTTATTAGCTAACTTAAAGAGTTACTGGAGCATTAGCTAATGCAGTGCATGCAAAAATAATGATACAGAAGTTCAATAAAATGTAGACATTGTTATTATTATTACTGCTAATTATCCTTCTTTTTTATCCTCTCTCTTCCTTTCCTGATGGTAATTTGACAGGGAGAAATTCACATGCTGCTATAAGAAGTCATACGGAGAGCAGAACAGGGTGTGAGAGAGTTGCTGACCTAAGTAATTTTAAAAATGGGTGGAGTTTGTAAGGCTGAAGGCAAAGGAAGCTTAGAATACATAAGCAGTGCACTGTAGGGATAAAATTGCTTTCCATAGAGACACAAGGTAATAATTCTGATACTTCTATTCACATTTACTGAAATTAAGTTATTATGTAAATAGCTGGTGTGAGCCAGGTTTTCCTGTCTTACAGTGAAAATTTATAGGCAAGCAAGGGGGGGGGATAGTTTGGCCTGTGTGGTAATAACTTAAGGTTGGGTACATCAGTAACAAGTTTAACTTAATGTAGTACAGATGCCTATGTTACATAAAATACAGCTGTGTGATTGTAGAGAAAGTATTTACATGCATGGATTTTTTGTCAAAAGACATCTTTCAGCTCAGAGAGCTTAAAATGAAAGACACTGTAATAAATTCAATAAACACATCGAATGCCCAGATTTCATTTTCTAATAGAATACCATCCTCTATTAAAAGAAACAAATGACCCTGTAGGAATAGTTAATTCTAGGGATGTGGCTGGAAATGTGCAAAGTAGACCAGCAGCAGTTATAGTACCATAGCATAAAAAAAATGCTCAAAATGTGTGTATGTGTGTGCACACCCATCCACGCACTCATTCGCATGGACACTGGTGGGTGCTTCTCCCAAGAGACCTGGAATCAAATGAAAAGTGGATAAACCTGGAAAAATTTAATAAGAAATAAATATTGGCTTATAATACAAAGTAAAAATAAGTATTAAAACTCCCATACTGATTTAAATGCCGGAATAAATTAATAAATAAAGAGAAAAGAAATGTCCTCCTTGTAGAAAATCCCAAGTAACTCATACAGATGCTCCACCTTCAAGAAGGGCAGCCTAACTCCCAACAGTGTGAATGAGATACTGATTTCATAGAGCACAGTGTACAAAGGGGTGAGGGGTATCTTCACAGGGGAGACTCTGGGTAAGACTCTAGTTCAGCAAGATGATCAGAAAAGGTGAAATTAGACCCATATTTCATTTTATGTAAAAAAATTGACTTCAAATGGACTGAAAAGTTAAACACAAGACCTGAGATTGTAAAACTAGTGAAAGAAAACATAAGAGCAAGTCTCTGGGGCACTGGTTCTGGGAGAGCACCTCTCCTTTGCAAAAATAGAATCCCAAAAGCATAGACGACAAAAGCAACAATAGATTAATGCAACTACAGTGAGCTAAGTGCTAGCCAAGGAGACACTAAACAATGAACACTGGATTCCACCTGAAAGTGCCAGCTGCATCACCCCTAACGGGAGAGTCCACTTGTCCTTTAAATCACTGAAGTCAGGCATTGAGTTTCCTCTGTAGCTATGAGAGTCCAAGTTGGTGTATTCTTCCAACATAACATTACTTTATACACATTAGAAAACCTCCCTTTAGGGCCGGGGGTACAGCTCAGTGGCACGAGTGCCTGCATGGTAAGCACAGGTCCTGAGTTTGGTTCCCAGTACCCATCCCTCCCCAAAACCTCCCATGTAATGGAGCCATCTCATCGTTACGCTATCTAGATCTTCTGGAAAATGTGCTGCAGCTTCTACATCAGCACTTGCTGCTTTGCTTTGCACTTCTGTGTCACAGAGATGACTTTTCTCATTAAATTCCGTGAACCAAATTCTGGTAATTTCAAATTTTCTTTCGAAGCATCTTCACAGGGTTTTCAGCCTTCATGGAATTGCATAGGGTGCCAGCCTTCCTCTAGCTTAGTCTCTGGCATAAGGAATGTGGTGCCTGGATTGATCCTATGTCCAGAACAGCTAGCCCCTCTCCATATCAGCAATAAGATTGTTTAGCTTTATGATTCAAATTTTCTTCAAGAACTTTTCCTTTGCATTTAGCACATATGAGAAAAATATAAAATCAATGATCAGTGAATGTTTGAGGTAAAAAAATCAGACAGCCATTGAGATATGAAGAAGTAGATTTCATTTTGTTCTAAGGCATATTTACCACATTAAGAAAAGAGATCTGAGTGACAAATACACTTGTCAATGGTTGCACATATTGATAGAGAAAGTTAAAACATCAAGATATTTTTATTACTATAACTATTTCCTTATCACTCATTTGTAGTGGAAGAGAATCTCATGTAGATAAATTTAGACATTTAGGTCACTTAAGTCTGAAGTAGAAACTGTATTTTGCATTAATTGACTACCTCCTGGAGATCCTGATTTAATGGAAGCTTGAGAAATTTCCCACATCTAAACTCTTGTGATCCTGGGATAATCTGGGCCTGTTTTCACTCCAAAATCTGGGTCATATTTTAAAAGCTCAGACCCATGTAGCCACCTGAACTGTGAATCATGATGACTGTGAACAGTCAGGTTTTTACATTTGTCATGTTGTACAACATGCTTGTTTGCTGTTACTACCCGAAGTGATAAAAAGGCAAAACTTTTTACTGAAGGACAGTGTGGTAACCTAATGTTTGCTGGGGAAAAAGAATCTACAACTCCTGGAAAATGCTCAGAAGTATTTAAGTGAAGAAACAAAGGAGCATGACCTATAATATGAATATTCTCAAGTACGTTCAGTATAAAGTCACAAATATTCCCAAACAACAAGCAGAGTTACTTTTCCTTTTACACAAAACTCAAAGCACTGTCAAAAGTGCACATGTGTCAGAGGAACTGGCAGTAGAACTATTTCTTCCATTCCAGATGTACATTTTCATCTTCTTGGATGCAGTAGAGACAGAGTATCCTCATTTGAAGAGTGAAAACAAAGAATCACCAGAGATTGGTGTTTTGGCTAAACCAGCAGCTTTTCTCTGCAAGTAAAGGAGAGAGTGCAGTGAGTTACATTGATTGACACTCTGTATCTCACGAAACTTTCTTAACATATTTTTGAAGCTGGGCGTGCATCAGTATTCCACTAAACTTATCTTACCTGCTTTACAGAGTGCTTCCTCCTACTGTCGTGTTTAAAGGAAGCAAGCTGTGGGCCTCATTTTGTGAAACCTGAAAGCGGGGTTAGCACAGCTCCCAACTGCAGGTTAGGATACAGTCTGCATGGCCCTACAAAGCACTGTGTATTTGCTGCACAGAGGTGCAAGGCTGACTCCAGGCCCAGGGCCTGAATGTATATAGAGAGGTGTTTGACACTTTTTTTTTTTTTTTTGGCGGTACTGGGGATCGAACTCAGGACCCTGAGCTTGCTAGGCAGGCGCTTATTCCACTGAGCTATATCCCCAGCCCCTTTGACACTTTTCTTGAGGAAGCTTGAGAGTCTTTCATCTTTGCTTTTATCCACACTTGAAGGTATAGCTATCAGGAACGTGTAACTCTTAGCAGGGATTACTTTTGTACCATGAAACAAGCGAATAAATTATTTTATTCTCAGTTCAGAATAAAAAGTCTTTCCCACACAGGGAAGGAGAATTTTACTTAACCTGCTGCTCATAATTCCTGTGTTGATTATTTATCCCTCTCTGGAAAGAATAAAGCATTTAAAATTTAATTTGAAAAAATTTTTGTTAGCACAAGTTTAGAGTGTATTATAGTTCCATTTATCGTGGAGAGTCTGTATGTGTATAGAACACATTTTCATTCTTTTTTGTCCTCTTCTCCTCCTCTCCCTCCCCCTTGCTCCATCTCTTAGTCCCTTTCCCTTTTGCAAAAATCTGTTTGCCTGTTTCCTATTATCTAAAATTTATTTTACTCTTTAATTTGTTTATACTTTAGATTTCTCATATAAGAGTAACTATGTGATATTTAAACTAATGCGTCTCATTTATTTCACTTAATATCATCTCAAGGTGCATCCACTTTCCTACAAATGCCTCAAATTTATCATTTTTAGCGCAGAGTAGGACTTCGCTGTGTATAAATAACATCTGTTATCCATTCATCTGTTGATGAACACATCGGTCATTTCCAAGATTTAGCTATTATGAATTGTGCTGGTATCACCATGGGCATGCATGTATCATGATACTATGATGTCTTTAACACTCTTGGGAAGATACCTAGAAGGGGAATAGCTAGGTTGAATATAATTTCTAATTTTAGTTTTTGAAGAATTTCCAAGCTGATTTCCACAGTGTTTGTAACAGATTACATTTCCACCAGTAGCGGAAAGTGGTGGCTTTGTGCCTGCAGCCTTACTGGCCTTTGTTGTAGCTGACTTCTTGATGATAGCCAGTCTTTGTAGGTAAGATGGAAGCTCAGTGTTATTTTAATTTACATTTCTCTAATGGCCAGAGATGTTGGATATATATTTCTTGGCCATTTGCACTGAGAAGTGTCTATTCATTTCAATTCCCCACTTTCTAATTGGATCTTTTATGTTATAGTGTCCACATTTTTTTTTAAGTCTTTATATATTCTAGATATTAGTCCTTTGCTGAGAGGACTAGCTGACCAAAATTCTTTCACATTCTACATTCGGTCTCTTTGCTCTTGGTTGTTTCCCTTGCTCTGCAGAAACTTTTTAATTTAATATAATCCCATTTGTTGATTGTTGATGTTATTTTTTGTGTGACTGGGTTTCTGTTGGTTGAGAAAGTCCTTGCCTATGACTATGACTACAAGAATTTTGTCTAATTTATCTTCCAACAGATTGGTTCTCTTTTAATATTTAAATCTTTAAGCCACATTTTTTCTACTTTAGTACAAGGAGAGATATCGGTCTAGCTTCAATCTGTTCCGTGTGTAGAGCCGGTTATCTTAACATCAGTTGCTAAAGACACTATCTTTCCTCTAGTGTATGTTTTTGCCCCTTTATCAAAGAACAAGTAGCTGAATGTGCCTGGGGTTGTTTTCGCATTCTCTATTCTATTCCACTGATCCACCTGTCTGTCTCTGTGCCAGAACCATGCTGGTTTTTTATCACTAAACGTTTGCATTATGAGTTGAAATCTGGGATTATGATGCCTCCTAGTTTTCTCTTTATTGCCCAGAATTTCTCTGGATATTGAGTACTTATGATTGCATATGAATTTTAGAATTGTTTTCTCTAGTTCTGTGAGAAATATCATTGGTATTTTAATTGGGATTGCATTACGTTTATCCATTTTTTAAAAATATGGCCATTTTGTTGATATTGGCTCTTTCTGTCCAGGAAAAAGATGCATCTTTTGATTATCTGATATTTTTGATCTTTTCAGACTACTATAGTTTTCATTATAAAAGCCTTTTACAGGGCTAGTGATATAGCTCAGTGGAGTAAGTGCCTGCTTGGCAAACACAAAGTCCTGAATTCAATCCCCAGTACTGCAAATAAAAAAAAGTCTTTTATTTCCTTAGTTTGGTTACTTTCCAAGTATTTAAGTTTTCTTGATGCTATTGTGAATGGTATCACTTCCAAACTTGCTTGGTGAGTTCATTTGTAGTATGGTAGGATTGATGTTGATTTTTGTGTGTTGATTTTGTATCTTGCTACATATCTGAATTTAATTATTAATTATAGGAATCTTTTTCTTGAGACAAGGTCTCACTATACAGCTCAGGCTGGCCTTGAACTCACTTTGTACTCCTGGCTGGCCTCAAACTCACAGCAGTCCTCCTGCCTCAGCCTCCTGAGTGCGGGGATTACAGGCATGCACCATCAAACCCAGCAAGAATCATCTGGTTTTGGGGGTAGGGCGGGTCTTCGATGTAAATGATCAAATAGTTTGCAGACAAGGGTAATCTGACTTCTTTCTCTGCTATACATGTTCCTTTTATTTCTTTCTTTTCCCTGATTGCTCTGGCTGATGTTTCTAGTATTATAATTGAACAGGAGTGGTGATAGCAGACATCTTTTCTTGTTCTTGATTTTAGAGGGAAAGACTTCAGCTTTTCCACATTTCAATACAAGGTTGGCCAGTGGTTTGTCAAAATGACTTTTGTCATTTTCTTTAGAATTTTTATAATGAATGGTTGTTGAATTTTGTCAGAGGCTTTTTCTGCACCTCATGAGATGGTTAACTAATTTTTGTTCTTGCTCCTATTTTTGTGATATATTACACTTTTTGAATTGTGTATGATGAACCGTCTTTGCAGGCCTATGATGAAGCTTGTTGGTCATGATGTATGATCTTTTCATGATAAGTTGCATTCTTCTTGCTAGTATCTTGTTGAGAATTTGTGTGTCTCTGTTCATTAAAGTAATTGGCCTATAGTTTTCTTTTTAGTTAAATTCTTGTTTGGTTTTGGAATTATAGTAATGCTAGCTTCCAGAAATGACTGGGAGTTCTCCTTACCTTTCAATTTCATTAAAGAGTTTAAGGAGTACTGCATTAGTGTTAGAACTTCTCTAAAGTTCGGGCAGAATTCAGCAGTGAATCTATTGGGTCCTGGGCTTTACTAATTGGTAGATCTTCACTTACTGCTTCCATTTTATTGACTGTTATTGGATTATGAAGGTTTTTTATCTTCTTGGATCATTTTTGATAATTTATATGCGGATATGATTCTACCCATTTCTAATTAATTATCTAATTTATTGGAATATACATTTTTTTGAAGTAATCTTCTGGATTTCAGTTGTGTCTGCTCTGATTTTGCCCTTTTCAGTTTTAATCACATATCTGTGGGTCTTTTCTCCCTTTATTTGGCAAGCTGGGCTAAAGATTAGTCTATTTTGTTTTTCTTTGAAGAACCAACTGTTCAATTCATTAGATATTCATGGTATTTTTTAAAACTCAAGTTCCTTAATTTTTGCTCTGAATTTCACAGTTTCCTTCCTTGAAGTAGCTTTAGATTTGGATTATTCTTGTTCCTCTAGGACCCTGAGTTACATCACTAGCTTATTTGTGTGGTCACTCTCTTTGTCTGAGGTGGACATTTATTGCTATAAAGTTCTCTCTTTGTTTTGTTTCTATTGTTCCCCATACAGCCAGGTAGGTTGTACTGGCCCTACACTTAATGTCCCTATAGAAAACTGTGAAGAGTTAAAAATACAACAAAACAGAACTCTCCCATATCTTATTTCCCAGCTTGAAATTCTTGCTAATTTATTCAAGTATCTCATTCACAACTCACAGTCTGGCTGAAACCGTAGAACCAACCACTGGGCCTTGGGGAGAATGACTGTGCCTCCTGTCATGACCTAGGCTGTCTTACCCTCTACCCACACAATCGCAAGTCCAGCTTCAGCTTCCTCCACTGCATAATTTCCTTCTACATACATTATATTTCACTTATGAAAAGTCCTGCTTTTATCTAAGGTTAGTTCGCTTTATAAAAAGAAGTGCTGCCCTTTTAGTTCAAATGTAGAAAACTTCTGAAAATGCGTATCTAAAGTTTCTAGAGATCAATTTGCAATGTCTTCCGCATAGAAACAGTCAAAAGGAGAAAAGATCATCATACCTCACAGAACTCATTTCTCTGTCTGTCCCTCTGTCTCTTTCCATGTGTGTGCATGTGTGCATGTGCGTGTGCCTGTGCAAGTGTGTGTGTGTTGTAACAGTAGAAAAAGATACCTAAGAACATAATTACGTTACATCAAATGATTGGCACAATGTCAACTGGCAGACATAGGCAGGCATGTTATGTATGATATTAAAAACAATAGGTGCTTCTTTCATTTACATAAGGGTATGATATTTGCAAAGGTTAATACATTGTGTCAACTTGAGAATTGAGAAGTGTAGAAGCTTAACTAAGTGACTCAGCAGGGGGCCAGGAGTCTCGTTTTGTAAACATCTGGAGCTAGTGGAAGCGGAACAGGAGATGGTGTGGCAGGTAGACTGCATACAATGTAAGGGCAGAAAAGAGGCTTGCTCTCTCCCTTCTGCTCTTGTTGCTTTGTTGTCGTCTGCCGCCTTGAACAGTTGCCCCTGGGGCATGCTACCCTGCCTTAGAGCCAGCTGATTATGGACTGAAACCTCCACAAACTGTGAGCTAAGTAAACCTTTCATTCCTCAATTTTGGATATTTTGTCTCAGGAATGAAAATCAACACAATATCCTATTTAATAAAATGATAACAAATTTAGAACACAGAATGTTTGGTAGTTTTATCTTAGTGTAGTTGAATTCTACCATGGTCTTTGGATATGTCAATATCTTCTTTGGTTAAATAAATAACACAAGATAATTAAATTAGATTTAAATTATAGATGATGTGGTGGCTTGACAACTGGTGGTCAACTTGTACCACCCAGTTGAACTGAGCCAGTGTGGTGCTGGGTGTGGGGTCCCACCTGGGGATCACTGCCAGCAGCATAAGAGGCAGAACTGGAGGGGAAGCTATTAGGGAAGTTGTAGAGAGCTGTTGGGAGCTGCTGGTTTTCCTGGAAGAGCTTGTCATGCTGGCTTTCCCGATGAACTCGGCTGTTTTCATTGTCAAAGGAGCTCAGGACCTTGTTGTCCCTGAGAATGGCTACAGTTCACTTTGTGGGAGCTCTGGTCCTCACTTGAGCATCACTTCTTAGCTCCAGAGGAGAAGATGGTACACTGCTCAGTCTCCTAGAGAAGCTTGTCCTGTTGGCTTTGCTGATATGACCTCAGCTGTCCTCATTGTTGGAGGAGCTCAGGACATTACTGTTGCTGAGGATGGCTATGGTACTTTTCAGGGGAGCGCTGGTTCTTATTTTGAACATCACTTCACGTCTCAAGTTCAGAGCCCTCAGCCTGCTAGCACAGATCCTCCATCTCACTGGCACAGACCTGTAGCTTCCACTACAGCCTTCTCAGCACAGATCCATGAAACAGGCCTGCATGAGATACTGTCGTGGGTTCTAGGCTTCCAACTGGACTCATGCGAGGAATTGTTATGGGCTCTAGGTCTTCAGCTGGATTCATGCAGGATACTACTGTGGAATCCAGGCCCTCAGCTGGATTCTTTGGTCTTTAGTGTGTGGGCAGATTTCCTGCATTCTCTTTGTGTATGATTCTTTGGATGACTATTATAAAATAATCTTATAAAATATGTGCCCTGTATTGTATTATTATCATTGCAAAACCCCAGACCACAACAGATGGTTTCTTAAAAGTACAAATTGACTTGAAATTCATTCCATTAGACCACTTTTTGAACTAGATTGTCTTTCTTGGACTTGTATAAGATCAGACAGTGTGTTCTTTATTTTCAAATGAGAAATAGAATGACGTAATTCTAGAATGTCTGGAGACAGCATCACACTTTGGTTTTGAAATTATCAGAAAATGCCAGAGGTAATGTTTATTTGCTTTCTCTTTTGGTCCCAAGATGGTTTAATGATTCTTTGTAGTTTAATAATGCAAGAGGCAAGAAGAAGCAATGGCATTTTAAAACCAAGTAGGGCGACAGATAATTGCAGTTAAGGGTAAATTCCAAGATGATTATTTGGGATTAGTTTTAATAAATACTGAAAATAATATCTGATGCATTTATTACTATGGTAACAAATAATTAAATTTTTATTTTAATAATGAAATTAATGTTCTTGGAAGTCCTTGTGCCTTTATGAAAAGTATTAGGTCCACAGCTGTGTTCATTTCTGGAGTGTCTGTTGAGCTGTCTATGTTCCACATTATATATTTTCAACTCATATAATTCAGACTTCCCAGAGGAGACATTTTTCATGAATTTATTTATGTATCCAATTAACAGTTACTAAGTTTCTATACGGTATCTGGTACTGTTCTAGGTTTAGTGTGTCAAACATAATTGTAGAATTCTCATTATTATAAACACAGGGGTCTAAAGAGGAATATCGTGTACAACTACTTTCACTTAGAACATGGCATGATGCATCAGAGTTTTTAATGAAGAAGCATAATGGTGATCAGTTAGTTTTTCCAACCAAGCTCTCACTGTGGCATTGGGGTCTCACAGATGTGTGTGTGTGTGTGGGGGAGAATTTCAGCTTGTTCTTAGAGATGAAGGAAGATTGAGTAACTGGTTGCATAAGGAAAAACAGTATTCCAGGAAAAGGTATCTGCAGTTTCATCCAAGAGTGCTTAGGAAATGTACTTAGTTCACTACAGTGGGAGTTTTATAAACGTCCCTACATGGGACATTTATAAATTGATATTAGAAAGGACAGTCACATAGAAAACAACAGCCATGTATGAGATATTAAGAAAGCTAATTTTCCAGGTCCAGGGGAATGACTGGGACTCAGTAGTATATGGTAGAGTTTTCTTCCTCAACTGGCCATTTCTCCAGATGGAAGGATGTCTCAGCCTGGTCCAGAGCTGCTGTGAAGTCCTTGATGCTCGCTTCTGAGGCACACTTGCCTTGCATAGAATACTAGGTGAAGTAGGAGAGAACAAGCCCTAGTAGGAAGAAGGGGAGAAGTTTTGCCTCATTTGCAACCAGTGATAGGCAGAGACCTGGTATTTGGGCTGAGAAAGTACTAAGGAGCTTCTCCTCCTCCTGAGAGATAAATGCTGGAACTGGGGAGAAGCCCTGACATTGTAGAGCATAAGTCATTAAAGTGATGCTAAATCATACCATAGGACAATTAGAACAAAAAGTAACATTTTCCTGCTACGAATGGTGATCATTATAAGAACTGATGTTGGCTCAGCCACACAGGAGCAGGAGGCTCCGTTTTGGAGGTGGGAGGATTTAAGTGCTTTGAGCTCTCAAAACAGCACAGGATGAACATAGCAAATTTACTTAATGCTCAGCTTACTTCATGCTCACCTAGGGACTTCCACATCAGTGTCAAATGTGCATATCTCTGCACAGAGCACACTGTGAAGTCATTTTGGCGGTTTAGACCCTAAGAAAATAAACACTCTTGAGAGTCTGGTCCTCAGCCTTGTTCAATTTTTTTTTTTTTTTAACTAGTGTTATACAGAACCACTGGAGATGGGTTGCATACCTGTTACCACACAGGAAAGGTTTAGTTGGAGGAAAAGACTGCTGGTCTTTGTCAGAGTATTTCTTCATTCTTACGAAGACTGAACTGAGCCAGTACATACGTACAAAGGAGTACCTTCTCCCTAACAAAGATTACCCAGCCATCCTGTCAGGAATTTGTGAGGCATGAGAGGTTATTACTTTTGTATCTTTATTGTAACAACTCAGCCTTAGATTGTTACTTTAAAGGTTACTCATAAAGTTATAAAACAAATAATTTTTATGAGAATTTTTGTTAAATTATGTTATTCTCAGGTCCTCACATGGCAAGAAATTTATCTCCTCATGTCCAACAATTCATGGAAATGTAGGAGGCCATAGACCATCTCACTTATTCCTCTCACTTTTCTCTTGCAAACTGCGTTGCTAAAAGCACCCTTTAAAGGCACACATTTTTCCCTGGTTAGTTTCTGATCATTTGTTCATCCAGTAACTACGTGATCACACGTTTCTTAGAGACAGGAAAGCTTTCTCTTCTATTCACTTCTATTTGTCTGGTGTATCAGTCAGGAACCAACGATGGTGCAGAATCTGCAGGAGCTCAGTGCTACCGGGTCTTCACTGTAGGAACTGCCCGTACACAGTTGGGAAAGGTTCTGGGGAAGTGAAGGCTCAAGGGTGCTTGCAGGGTCCCAGCCAGGATCCCCAGTCAGCCAGGCTCAGAGACCAAGCATTTTAGTTTCTGAAGTGCGGTTGAAAGAGCAGTTTGCAGAGAAATCCCCAGGAAGCTACTACTTTTCTGTAGCTACCACTTCCATGTTCATGCTTCCAGGCACGTGATGCTGGTTGTTCAATGCGGTGAAAGCAAAGCTAGACCTGGAGTGCAGGCAGGAATACCATATTTTACTATGTAACCTCCAGAGGCAGTGGCTGTTCCACATCCCACAGGAGTCCCAGGAAACTCTGGAAACTTGATTACCAGTTTAACGCAATATAATCTACCATCACTTTCACTGACTTCTATCTCATAGGGTTATATTTAATTTTTATGTATAGTAATAAAGTCATTGCTGCGGAACCTGATGCAATTCTCCAGCATAAAATTTAAAATGAATTAACCTTTTTCCCCAAAGAAGCACAGAACCCCATGTGTCACTTCACACACTGCCGAGTTAATTCTTTTTTAATTGAATTATACTGAAATATAAGGCTAACAAATAGGAAAACACTAGAGAGGATGAGAATGAGAGTGGGGACAAAAATGAAAAAAAGTGGTTGGTTCTGGCGGAATTACTGACACCATATACGCGGAAGAGTAGCTATGAGTTCCTGGTTCTGCAACTGGTCATGAGTTTGTAGCTACTATGGGTAAGTTCTTTCTTCTATTACATGTTCTTTAGTTTCTTTGCTTTAAATAAGCACGTTCTCTTGTGTAGCATGATTATGGCCCAAGAATCTGCTCTTAGCATTCCTAGTTATAGTTTTGTTGCAAATTTTTCCATTATATATTTCTTTACTATTTTCTTTTTTGGTGCCAGGACTTAATCTCAGGGCCTCACATTTGCCAGGCAGGTGCTGTGCCATGAGCTACATCCCCAGCCCTCCATTAAATTTCATCCTCATTCATATTAGCATTAAGATGTGTGCCAGAGATATTCTTCTTTAAGCTATTGTATTTTATCACCATTTCCCCATAAAAGCCATCATCAATCACACCTGCCAGTGAGATAATGCTCTTCTTTCTTGGTAGCTGACTGACAGCAGCAACCGTGACATTCTCTTGTCTATACTATAATGTCAATCTAGTCCTACATGTCATAGTCTCCCAGTTCACAAATCTCCATAAACACATGGAAGTTAAATAACATCCTCCTGAACAACCAATGGGTTATAGAAGGAATTAAATAATAAATTAAACAGTATTTACGACTGAACAAAAATGTAGGTACAAAACACGGGAACCTATGTGATACAGTGAAAGCAGTCCTCCGTGGGAAACTAATAGCAGCGATTTCCCACGTCAGGATGACAGAAGGAACACAAATAAACAAACATATGCTGTACCTCAGACTTCTAGAAAATGAAGAGTAAGTCAAGCCCAAAGCCCTAATAAGGCAGGAAATTATAAAGATCAGGGAAGACATTGATGTAATTGAGAGTAAGAAAACAATATAAGCAATTAATGAATCAAAGAGTTGTTTCTTTAAAAAAAATAAAGAAAATTGACAAAACCCTAGGCAATCTTATCTAAAAAGGGAAGAAAAACCTCAAATCCATGCAATAAGGAATGAAAAGCATTAAATCACTACAGATCGTATAGAAATTCACAA
The DNA here is from genome assembly GCA_004027595.1 of Dinomys branickii. Classification (NCBI taxonomy): domain Eukaryota; kingdom Metazoa; phylum Chordata; class Mammalia; order Rodentia; family Dinomyidae; genus Dinomys; species Dinomys branickii. Next base: position 122,124 of record PVLD010002449.1, on the reverse strand, counting down.
GGTCATCAATACCTACTTTGAAAATCTTTACTCTCATAAGATGGAAAACAGAAGAAATGGACAGAGTCCTGGATACATATGAATTACCAAACCTGAATGAAGAAGATATAAAAATCCAGAATAACCTAATATCAGAAAATGAAATTGAAAATGTATTAAAAATCTTATCAACAAAGAAAAGCCAAGGTCTTGATGGATTCACATCTGAATTCTACAAGAAATTTAGAGAGGATTTAATGCCATTTCTTCTCAAACTCTTTAATGAAATAGAAAGAGAAGCAAGTTTCCCCAACTCATTCCTGGAGGCAAGTTTTGACTTAACACCAAAACCAGAGAAAGACGCAACACAAAAAAGAAAGCTATAGGCCAATCTCCCTAATGAACATAGATGCAAGAATTCTCAATAAAATACTAAGCAATAGAATGTAGCAAATCATCAAGAACATAGTACACCATGACCAAGTAGGATTCATGCCAGAAACATAGGGGTGGTTCCATATATCAACAGAAACAAAGACAAGAATCACGTGATCATCTCAATAGATGCAGAAAAAGCTTTTGACAACGTCCAACATTCACTCATAATAAATACCCTACAGAAAATTGAAATAGATGGACTTTACCTCAATCTGATAAAAGCCATCTATGACAAACCAACAGCTAACATCATACTAAATGGACAAAAACAGAAAACTTTCGCTTCAAAATCAGGAACAAGACAAGGATGTCCACTGTCATTGCTGCTATTCAACATAGTTCTGGAAACATTAGCCAGAGCAATTAAACATGAGAGAGAAGTAAAAGGAATAATAATAGGAAAGGAAAAAGTGAAATTAGCTTTATTTGCAGGGACGTGATAATCTACATGGAAGACCCAAAAAAACTCCACTAAAAGACTTCTAGAATTAAACAAATTCAGTAGCTTAGCTGGATACAAAATCAACACTGAAAAAACAATAGCATTCCTGTACACAAACAACAAACATACTGAAAAAGAAATAAGGGAAACCATACCTTTCATAATAGCATTCAAAAAACTGAAATACCTAGGAATCAATCTAACAAACTCAGTAAATGAAAATTACAGTACTGGGAAAATAAGAAATTGAAGAGGATTTCAGAAAAGGGAAAGATATTCCTTGCTCATGGATAGGAAGAACCAACATTGTGAAAATGGCCATCCTCTCAAAATTGTTATACAGATTCAATGCAATCCCAATCAAGATACCATTATTATACCTCACATATCTAGAGAAAACATTCCTAAAATTTATGTGTAACCAGAAGAAGCCTAGAATTGCAAAAGCAATTCTGGGGAACAAAAGAAAGGTAGGCAGTATCACAATTCCTGACTTGAAATTGTACTACAAAGCTACTCTGATAAAATCAGCGTGGTACTGGCAAAAACAAAAAAACAACAACAAAAAAAACAGACCTAAAGATCAGTGGAACAGTTTAGAAGATGCAAACGCAAGTAGGAATGCACTCAGCCACCTTATCCATGACAAAGGGACAAAAAAGTTCACTGGAAGAAAGATAGCCTCTTAATAAATGGTGCTGGAAAAAATGGCTCTCCACATGCCAAAGAATAAAACTAGACCCATATCTATCACCATGCACCAAACTAAAGTCAAAATGGCTTAAAGATCTAAATATTAAAACAGAAACACTAAAACTATTGGAAGAGAAAGCAAGTAGAAATCTTGAGGACATAAGGGTAGGCACAAAGTTCATGAACAAAAAACCAAACTTCATGGGAAATATTTCAAAGAATCAACAGCTGGGATTACATCTTAATGAACAGTTTTTGCATATCAAAACAAATCACTAACAGGGCAAAAGAAAAACCCATGAACTGGGGAAAAGTTATGGCCCACTATCTCTCAAAGAACTCCTATCTAGAACATGTAAAGACTTTAAAAATTAGGCCCTCCAAATTCAAAGACCCAATCCAAAAATGGGCATCTGAGATGAATACACACTTCTCAGATGAATACAAATGACAAATAAACATATGAGAAAATGTTCAACATCATTAGTCATTTGAGAAATGCAAATTAAAACAACACTGAGATTTCATTTCACCCCAGAAAGAATGGCTATCATCCTGAAATCAACCCATAACAAATGCTGAAGGGGCTGTGTAAGAAGAAGAAACTCTTCTTCACTGTTGGTGGTAGTGTGGACTGGTGCAACCAGTGTGGAAATCAGTCTGGAGATTCATCAGTAAACTAGGATTAGAGGTGCCATTCAAACCAGTTATTCTCATTTTGGGTATTTTTCCAGAAGATCTGAAAGCGTCATACCACAGCAATATATGTGCACCCATGTTTATAGCAGTCTCTAAATCTTGGAAACAAGCCAAATGTGCATCAAGTGAGGAATGGATAAAAAAGATGTGGTATTTTCATACAATGGAGTATTATTGAAATATAAAGAAAGATAAAATTGAGGCTTTTGTAGGTAAATGGATGAAATTAGAGGCCATACTCATAAGTGAAATAAATTTGACTCACATATGTGAACATCATATTGCCTCCCTAGTAAAAGAACCTGAATGAGTAAATAAAATCTGAAAAGTATGATAGATAATGCGAAGGGGAAAGAAACTGCTCAAAAGGAAAGAGCAACTGGGATGAGGGAAAAGAGAAAAAAAGAAAGAAGGGAATATATGTATATATGTACACATGATAGCTAAGATAATTATATTATTAATTGCTATGGGTTTTTTGAAAGAAATAGTTAATATGTAATTGTTTGATCAATCTTACATGCTTATATCTGGTTATCTGAGTGACCAATTTGAAGAAAACAATATGTAATATAACAACCATTGTTAATTTGCTATCACCTTGTTTTGAAATTCTGTGTCATTTTTCTTGTTTCTATGTTGTCTTTGTTTTTGTTATTCTGTTTTTGTTCTTTTATGTTTAAAAGAAAAAAGCGTATATATATGTATATATAATGATAGCTGGGATAAGTGTGCTGCTGATGTTTAGTGGTTTATTGAAAGGAACACTTAATGCTTAGGGCTTTTTGTTGACCAATTTTGCATGCTTATACCTGTTAACTGGAACAACTAATTTGAAGACAATGATATGCAGTATAACAACCATTGTTGAATAATGAAATTCAATATTAGAAATGATCTGTATCATTTCTAATATTTTTATATTATTTTTAATTATTGTCTTTGTTTATTCAGTCTTGCATTCTTACATTTGGCAGTCTGAGGAACTTCATTTAAAATAACAATATGTGATATAACAACTGTTGTTAATTTCTATCATCTTGTTTTCAAATCCTGTATCTTTGTTTACTGTTTTGTGTTATTTTGTTTTTGTGTTCATTCTTGTTATTTTATTACTTTTTTCCTCTTTAAAATAAAAAAGAAATATTTTCTACATAAATCAGGAGATACAAAGCAGTACAAATGAAGTTCTCAGCACATCATGTCCCTGTGCCTCCAGGCCTAGATGTTCAGCTATTGCTTCATGTACAGGTTGCAGGTGTCTGGGGAGCACTGTGCCTGCACAGCACAGAAGTATGAGGCTGAGTCCTCAGGCTGGGTGTCTCTGATGTCGAGTTGGCTGTAACGTTCCTTAAAATTGATTGTGGCTCTTAGTCTTCCTTTTTGCTGCACTCCTGAAGCTATATAAAACAAGGATATAAGGCGTCTATCCAGATTTTGTTGGAACCACTGCACGTTGTTGACAGAAGTAGAATAATTGCACGTCAGGGAGGAGTTTCTCTTCTCTTGGATGATACGGACTTGGGGACTCTGCTCCACCTTAATCTGTGCTTTTATCCCTGTTAAAAAGGAGAAAAGCGGATACAAGTGAGGTCATTGCAGAGTTATTGTAGTTGTCTCCAAGCATAGGAAGTTTTCCTCTAATTTCTTCCAGCATAGCCAAAGACACAGACTTGTATTTTCTCCCTTTCTCTGTCACTTCATTTCCTCCCTTAATCATTTCTAAATTCATTTGTGATATTCCTACAAATTACCCCTGGAGTGGTTTCAACTCACAATGAATTTGAATCCACAGGAGGCCCAGCAAGACTCTTATTTGTGTCTTCATGATTTTTCTGCTGGACACACTTAGAGGTCAGGTGTCTTCAAATATTGATCTGTATAACCTCTTCAATTTGAGCTAACTTTTTTCCTGTGGTAGACCAATTTTATGAGATGCATTGAGCAGCAGCCTCTTCTGAAATTTGTCACTCTGATTTGTAGTGAGAAGCTCCTCCCACCTGTGGTTTAGTCTACATTCTATACATCATTTTGTGTGTGTGTGTGTGTGTGTGTGTGTGTGTGTGTGTGTTTTGGGATTCTGTAGAGACTGTTTTTTCAGGTTTTAAAAACCTGATTTTCAATGCATTATGGGTATATAGAATTAATTGAGTGAAGAATAGGGACACAGTAGCTATGCATAGAATGGAGAAACAGTATCTATTCATGAGGAGACATTGATAAGGTATATTGACCAAGCTAAACACGATCAAAGTGACAAACTTAGTTCTGAGTGACTTATATAGAAATTATAAAGGATTCCCATTTTTTATGTTCCATAAATTATTGAATTGAGGAAGTCAAATGATAAAGTATCAGCCCAGAGAAAATATCTACTGGTCATAACCAACTGTTTCTCTTTTGTCAATTCAAGCATTACCATGTAGACCATTGATTTTCAAACATGGGCTATTGGCCTTTCTGAGTGAGGGCACCTGGCATCTGCAGACCTTTGTGTTCACCCTGATGGAGGGGGTGCTGCTGGCATCTGGCGAGCAGAGGGCAGAGATACTGCCAGGTGTACAGCAGGATGCAGGAAGCTTCCAGCCCAAAAGAATCACTCACCTTGAGTGTTAGAATAATACTGCTTTTGAGAAACTTACATGGAAAATAATGTTCAGTTCAATCTTCTCCCATTTTTCTTGCTTTTGTTCCTCCACTCTCCTTTTGTCAACTACACTGCAGCTTCTTGTTCTTGCCTTTCTTTTCTCTTGTTTTCCCTGTTCTTGAGTTTCTTATAAAAAATATAAGATTGGCTTAGTGAAAAATAGCAATTTCTGGGCAAAGACTAAACCTCATATTTGTCCCTGATGCTAAAACATATGGATCAATGAAGTCAACTTAAGTAAATGTAAAACAAATCAATTTTAGTCTCAAGTTTTGTTCTGAATTTTGCAGATGAGAGAAAAAGATTGGATTGAGCAACTTCACTGAAGATAACAGTAAATAAGGTGGCAACCATTGTTAATGCCTATCATTTTGTTTTGAGGTTATGTACAACAATCACTATTTTGTTTTGTGGGGTTTTTTGTCTTTATTGTTGTTGTTTTATTATTTTTTTCTCTTTAAAATAAAAAACAAATAGGATATCTGGTTCCCTGCCTATGTACCGTCTTTGAGGATGGGTGCTTTTCCACCTAGTGCCATAGTAATTTGAACGCAGCATGTTCGTTACAGTATAATTTGAAGCAGCCATGTGCCTTCCCAATGTGAGAGCCTGAGGGAGTAAATAAACCAGAAAGAACAGTTATTATCAGAGGAAAGACGACTGACTGGGTGGGAGAACAACGGAGATGGGGGTGGAGAAAGCTGTTTGATTAATCGAACGAGCCATTATTTGTATAACTGAGTAACAAAAGCAAAGATAACATTTTGTAATACAGCGTCCATTGTTAATTCCCCAATATCTTCCCTATCATTGTGTATTTCCTTTATTGTTTTTGCGTTATTCTGGTTTATAACTGAGTAACAAATGTGAAGATAATATTATGTAATACAGCATCCATTGTCAATTCTCTAGTATCTTCTCAATAATTTTGTATTTCCTTATTGTTTTTGTGTTATTTGGGTTTATATTCTTTTATCTTTAAAATAAAAAATAAAAAATAAAAAACAAAAACAAAACAAAACAAAAAAAGAATATACAAGATCAAAATATATGGTGAATATTTAAATTTTAAAATTGCATTACAACAAAAGTCACATTGCCAGGAAGCCCCTTCACAATACACCTCCTCACTTCATACATACTTATTCCATTGCCATTGCCACTTTGGAATCAATTTTGGAAGTTCTTTTTCAAGTCTTTTTTAGTTGTGGTCAAGCATATGGGTGAATGCTGCTACAGAGTGCCATCTAGTGGAAAGGGAGGCTCCCAAAATCATGAAGGTGTATCATCTAATTTATTTAGCCTGTGACTTCTGGTTCCTACTGGCAGTCAAAATGTCCATGAAAAGTAAATATTTTGAATCAATTTAGGATATTGGAGTTGTCATGACAGACCAACGAAAGACACTCATGAAAGAGGACTTCTGGAAATGCTTCAGAAAGTGACAATAGTAGGGTAGATGTGCTCAAAGGGAGTTTTCTGAAGGTGATTATGAAGAATTTTTCTGGTTCATGTTCTCCTTTGCTACATCACCTACCCTCTGTTTAAATTATCATCCCTCTTTGTGTTTTAGAAATACTCACTTTCTCATCAGTCATTAACCCTCCTGAAAGTCCACAGAAACTTTTCTGTGGGTAGAGTGCCTCCTTGTGGCCTGAAACCCAGAAGCAACACCACCGCCTTTGCAGTACTGCAACCACCCACCCGAGCATGGGGAGCTGGGTCTTGGGCATTAATAGTGTACTTTCAGGAAGGTACAAAGTTTAGGAGGATGAAGAAAGTCAAATTGTCCTTGAAAATCCTCACTGTAAATGGAGATTATAGGTCAAGATTTTTCAAATGTGATACCCATGGGCATTCGTTGATGGCCTCCTGTTACCATATATAAGTTCCTTGGAAGAAAGAACTGTGTCATTTTAATATTTCCTGTGCAGAACACATAGCAGGACACAAGTGAAATTTGAGTGTACCCTTTGAAAGGTATGATTTATACTTTCAATTTTAAATGTTTTCATCTATTTTGTTAGACAATTCACAAAATGTTGCAAATTCTCATAATAGCACTGCAAATAAAGTATTTACACTTATTTCCCATAGTTCTCAGGAAAATATTTATACTCATAAAGTTAGTATAAAGTTTCCAAAGTTACACAGCCAGTAAATGGCAGGTGCCCTTTGCCATTTTCACAATGTCTGTGGTGTTTTCAGGGGGAAAGCCTTGTAATCACAGTCACTTGGAAAATACTCTGGGTAATCTGCTGGGAAAATAAAAAACTAAAACTCCTGCCAATCTAGAATACTTCTCCACAAGGGTATAAAAAGGAACATAGTTTTATTATTGGATGAGACTAAACTAGAATGTGGTGTACATCACAGGCAAAACTCTGAACATATAGCAAAGACAGAAAGAAATTTTACACTTTCGTAGAGCCAAGAAGGTGTGACAACCTTCATAATCCTTAGGATTAACAACATCTAAGTCCTTGAGTAAGAGGATTAGCGCTTGTCACATGTAAATCTTCCCACCTTTACCTGGTATCGAGGTAATCAGCTACATCTTTTCATTGCCTTTTTCTAAAGGAAAAATATGTCACTTTTATGGCAAGAGGTAGGATTTCAACTCGGAGAAAACACCAGTAAGTTTAGTTGCTTCATATCCTGCGGGAAGTGGGAATGGCAGAGTAGTCTCTGTTGGTTACACTTTTAGAGATAAGGATCCCAGTCCCTGGGAAAAGATAGCCCTAGGTAGTGAAACTGACAGTAAGCTTATTTAGCTTTTAAGATTTATATACTTCTCAGAGAGACAGAGAACTTAGTTACTATTACAATTTTTCCAAAGTAAACACGGAAAGAAAAAGAAAAGATGTTGTCTGTGTTTTTTGTACCAGGGAAAATTAAAACTATATCATTATTTTTAATGTGTATTTTCCCTTAAAATATGTAGAATGCAGGGGTGGCATATGATAAATCTCTCATGAAACACTTTTGGAATGGTGTTTTAGTTACTTTTCTCATTGCTGAGACAAAGTACTGGGTGCACAAAGTTAAGTGAGGAAAGGTTTCTTTGGCTCACAATTTGTAGTTTTCAGCCCATAGTCAGCTGGCTCCAAGACAAGGTGATTTGGCAGAGAAGCATCACGGAGAAGGAAAGGTCGTGGTAGGCAGGAGGGAGCAAAGCAAGTGAAGAGGCTTGAGCAGCTCTTTCCTGCACCCTTTGATGGGCAGTGGGCTGATTTAGTCATCACCCGCCCGGAATCCTACCACCCTTACTTCTAGTACTTCACCACGAGTAAATCACACACTTCGATTCAGTTAGCTCTGAAAAATCCCCACCTATGACTGCATGAGGCTTTCAGAGAACACCTAGAAGCCATAACATTTTCCCCTGAACCCCTCAGATTCATGTGCATCCCTTTATGCAAAAGACACTCAGTCCATCCCTAAGAGTTACCAATGTCCTAGCAGTTTCAGCATTGCTGAAAAGTTCAACTCCAAAGTCTCCTCCAAGTTTTAAAGCAAAATTTTTAGCTGTGAGCCCCTGTACAAATGACATGAAAGATAAACACTTCCAGAATTCAGTGACATAAAATAGACATCTCCATTCCAACAGGTACAAAGCAGGGGATAGAAAGGAGTGGGAACAAGGGAAGTACAAAATCCAGAAGGAAAAACATTAAGCCTCATAGTTCCGTGTCCAGCATCCCTGGAAATCTGTGGCGATTTGTGAACTCAAAAGGGCTTGGGTGACTCCACTTCCACACAATCACTAGTTTGTTATAGCTACTGTGGCTTTTCCATTAGGCCAGCTCTGTTTCCTCCTTGCAGTTTTCCTCAGATGATCCATGATCCTGGCTTCTCTAAATTTCTGTGATCACCACTGCACCTTCGACTTCACACACTGCTCTTTCAGAGGAACACTGTCTGGCCTCCCAGGCCTTCTTCTGAAATATTGGTGGAAATCTTCCTGACCCCATGACTCATGCATGTACCTAAAACCAGCACCACTTATATGATGCTAAGGTCTGTCTCTAGCTGTAGCAATAACCAGGCTTCTTTTTCTCTTGGATACAGGAGTTGAGTGCCTATGAACCAAAATCTGAGGAACAACTTCCTTAGGCCACCACCATTCTGGAAAATGGTAGTCTAGGGCACTCTTCTCAAAGCAAAATATTTCACTTTTGCAATTTTGAAGGTGTGAAAGATGGAGTCCTCCTGGTTTTTGTGATGAATGCAGGCCATATTTTCTGTTGTCTTCTTCTGAAATACTTGGCTTTTCCTTGCTAGTCTTTTGAATGACTCATTTCTCCTCTGGAACTTCCTATCTGGACAAACTGACAACGTTTTGCATCATTCTTCTGGGTTTTTTGGTCTTGATTCTCAACATAAACCTGCCTAAAGCCCCCAACAGTAGCCATGCCACTGCTTTAACATTAGACTGCCTTGAAATTTCTTCTACAAGGTTAATTAGTCTGCCATCATTAATATCAGTCTCAGCAAAATCTCTGGATAAGCAAAAATGCAAACTTTCTGCCAAGGCATAACACATATCTTCTGGCATCCAACAGCTAATGCAGTCCTTCCCAGCAGAAACCTCCCAAGCCTGGTCTTTACTGAAATCATTTCAATCAGCATTCTGGTATTCCGAGCTCTGACCAGAATCTCCAATCAAGTACCTCTTCAGATGTTCCAGCTCTGTCCTTGTAACCAGCATCTCCAGACATTTCCTAACTCTTCTCTTTCCCACAAGCCAATTCTAAAGGCTCCTAAACCATATAGTCAGGTACAGTCACAACAATGACTCCACTTCTCTGGTACCAAATTCTGTGTTAGCTACTTTTCTCATTGCTGAGAGAATATACTCCACATCCAAAGTTAAGTGAGGAAAGGTTTATTTGGCTCACAGTTTGTAAAGGTTTCAGTCTATAGTCAGCTGGCTCCATTGCAGGGTGGCATGGGAGACAAACAGAACAGAGTTTGTGGCACACAGAAAGTAGCAAAGCAAGCAAAGGGGCCTCAGTCACTTTTTTCTGCCCTTTTTATATTTTATTTAGACTGGGTTTAGGTTAGTACCAAACCAATTAGTGGACTAATTTAGTTGTCATCCTTAATTCTAGCTTTGCACCATGAATTAGTTACACACCCTAGATTTAGCCATTTTGGAAAAAGCCTCAGCTGTGTCTGTGAGAGGCTTTGGGAGAACGTGCCATAAAGATGGCTTACTGGGGCAATGTGTGGTTAAAAAGTAAGAAAAATGTGAGATTTTGGTTGTTAATTATTTACATAAAACTGATGTTTAAAAAATTTGTTAACAGACATGATAAAAAGCTAGATTCCCTAGTCTTCCATGAATGCAATAAGATGATAAGGAGTTTTACAGTAGAAGATTTTTTAAATAAAATTTATAGGAACAGACATCAAGTTAAGCTGGCAGAGTAGAAGCACCGTCTGTGTGACTCTGAATGAAGAGTACTAGAGTTCGAGTATCTGTATTCAGAGAAGAGAAAGTTAGAAAGAGCCTATGAATCAAGAAAGATGTGATAGAAATACTAAAAAGCATAGAGTAGTAGAAAAAAAACCAGAAAAGTGAAAAGTGGTCTCTAATGTCAAAACTGTTCCTTGGGAGTGGGGAACCATCACTGCATGCACAAGGGGCCTGCAAACCCTAGCTGCAGGAGAGAAGCACTGTGCTGTAAGCTGTAAATCTAGTGTGGGAATTTATTCTAAAAGTAACTTTTTTACAGGTCAAGATAATTTGGAGAAGAAATCCACTGCAGTGCTTGGCATGTCTTGGAGAGCTATAACCAGAGCCATCTTGAAGGGTTCTTATTATTTTGGAAGGAGCTATCTGGGGATCACCAGTCTCAGAAAAGCCATGGCTCAGGGTCTCTGGGAATACCCTGGTGTTACGGTTGATACATTGTGTCAACTTGGGGAGTCTGGAGATTTGGCCGAGTAACTCAGCAGTCGTAGATCTTGGGGTGAAAAGGACATGCCCTTACCCTTCTGGGATGTTCTTTATTGTGTTTATTTGGGAAGCTTTAAAGGTTAACTGTGATTCAGCAGGAAGCCAGGGTGCTTACTTTGTAAACATCCTGAGCCTGTGGAAGAGGAGGGCATGGAGGTTATGTGAGAGGTACACGCTCCCTGGGTGGGGGTGGGCTGTTTACAATGTAGGGGAGAAAAGGAGGCTGCTTGCAGCCATTCCTCCCTTTTGCTCTGGTTGTTTTTGCTGTGCTCTGCTGCCGTGAAGTTTGCCCTCTGCCATGTGCCACTCTGCCTCTGAAGCAGCCAAGTATGGACTGAAACCTCCACAATTGTAAGCTAAATAAACCTTTCCTTCCTTCATTTTGGGTGTTGGGTATTTTGTCTCAGCAATGAAAGAAAAGTAACCGAGACACCTGGTATAGTGTCTGTGTGGGAGGCAACCATGAGAGAGAGTCATGGAGAGGTGAAAGATTAGTCATAGACCCTCTGAGAAGTGTAAGGCCACAGGGAGCCTGGGGTGTGAAAGGCATAGGTGCTGGCAGCACTGCGCACTATGGTGAGGAGTAAAACCCATTGCATGTGGTTTTCTGAGGTGGATACTCTAAAAGTGCATCCATGCCAGTGAATTGCTTGGTTCCTCTGGATGCTCTCTTCCAACACAAAATGTTATGAAAATGGTACTGATAAAAGTGAAGGTATAACAATGAGTCCAAAATATTTCTTCATGCTGAGATACTGGGATTAGAAAGGTTTCATTCTAGGATCTGTAATGTTGGAATCTACTAGTTGTTGAGGGCGGGCAGTAGTGTATTTGATTCTCCTATTCTTTGGTTTGGACGTTTGCCATGTCTTCTGGTGTGGGGCCAAGGGAGCCTCTCGGATGAGTGGAGCACTATGTGGCTCACATCCCACGAAGTTAGTTGAGGCTGATTTTGCCTGTGGGTGTACAGAAGGAAATATATTTTGCAGTGAATTTAGCCTTGTTACAGCATACCACTAATTGGTCCCACCTTGATACACACAGCATACCATTAACTGGTCCTACGAGCAAGAAATGTGGGGTAGGACTCTGCATTCACACAGCATGGGTCAGTTTGTGGGAGTGAAAAGAAAATATAAGAGGCTTCAAGTACTACTGACTACTCACCCTCAATAACTGGTAGATTCCAATATTACAGATCCTAGAATGAAACTAGGATCTAATCCTAGTATCTCAGCATGAAGAAATATTTTGGACTCATTGTTATACCTTCACTTTTATCAGTACCATTTTCATAATATTAGAATTGTTTTTTTCTCCTAATTTCTTGAATTGCATGCATAGTTATTTTTTTTGCTAGTGAAGGGCCTTATAAAAGGTAGATTTTAATGTGCATACCCTAGTTATTATCAGCTGGTCCATAGACCAAAGAAGCAGGTTCCTAGACATTCTTTTCTGTGAAAAAGAGAGTGCATGCATTCTGGCCTTGGGAATATCTGTGGGCTTTGTGTGTGTTTTCTGCCTTCCTAGGCTGCCATCCACTTTTGTCCTGGGGATATTACACAGCAGAAGCCTCATCAGTCATTCTGTGCCTCTCAGAACACCGTCATATACAGCTACTTCTTGCTGACTGATCCTGGGCAGGATCAGCCTGCTGGACTTTCAGTCTGAAGCAACGGACAAACTGTTGGTGTCATTTGTCACAAGACTTGTGTGTCACTGAATGTGGACAGGAAGCTATCCATTCCAGACTGTTTGCATTAGCTGCTGCACTGCGGTTTGGGAGGACTCCTGTGAGTGACTGAGGGATTGGAGTGCTGACTCTAGGAGAAGGATTGTGGTATTACGGCAGCAGAGCCGCAAATGTTCATGCCTTGGAAGGAACATGGCTGGGCCCTGGCTTCCCTCATGTCCCAGATAAGAAGACTCAGGACAAGGAGGCTTTTGGATGAGATCTCTGATCTCACCTGACATATGCTCTAAACTCTGACATGGATTAGGGAGCAGACATAGTGAGAAGGACGTTAGGGGATTCTTCATTCAACATAGAATTGCTTCAGAGATTATCTAGCGAAGAAGTGACATTTGGAAGAAACAAGAAGCTCCCATGGTGTTCATGGTCCTTAGCATACCTTACCCCTTTCCTGGTCCTCATGTGTTCCGTGGTACCTTTACTCAACAGAGCCCGAGCACAGATACAGGACACATACAGGCACTCAGTCTCTGGTCTTCATTCTTGAATAGCATCTCCTAGCACAGTATATCCCACTCTGATGTTTGCTTCTATCACCACGTTTGACACAAGATGCTTTTCTGCCCTGACCTATCCATCTGTCAGTGGTAGTGTCAATCTTTCTTTCTAATTTTCTTTATTTTGTTTTAAAATAATGTATTCTTTGTTGTATTTCTTAATTTTTGTTTATTTTTATTGGTACATGTTTGGAATAGTGATGATATTCAACGAGGGTATTTGTGCATGTGTGTAACACACTCCTGCCTCTTCCCTTCTCCCTCCTCCACCTCTTGGTTCCTTTCCCATTTACAAAAGATATATTTTCCCAGTTTCCTACTAGCTGTCTTTATTTTGATCTTTTGTTTATCAGATTTATCGTTTATCTTTCTTCAGATTTCTCATCTAACAGAAACCATGTGATATTTAAGCTTGTGGTTTTGATTTATTTCGCTTCACATTATGGTCCCAGGGTGTGTCCATTTTCCTACAAGTGACTCCAATTTATCTTTGTAGTGGAGTAGTACTCCATTGTGTATAAATACCACATTTTCTTTACCCTTTCATCTGTCAGTGAACACACATGTCACTCCCAAGGTTTAGCTATTGTGAATTGTGTTTCTATACTCATAGGTATCATAGGTATCATGCATGTATCACTGTAATATGATGACTGTAACTCTTTCAGGAAGACACCTACAGAGGAATAGTTGAGTTGAATGGAATTTCTATTGCAAGGTTTTTGAGGAATCCCCATAGTGGTTTTCATACCAGTTGTACCGTGTAGTTTACATTCCCACCAACAATGTACTTAGGTTCCTTTCCCCCCACAGCTTTGCCAGAATTTGTTATTACTTGACTTCTTGATAGTAGCCATTCTTTCTGTACTAAGATGGGATCTCAGTGTTTTTTAATTTGCACCTTTAATGGCTAAAGATGTTGAACATTTTTTCATGTGGCCATTTGTACTTCTTCTGAGATGTGTCTATTCATGTCAATTGCCCATTTTTGATTGGGTCTTTTATTTTTGGAGGTCTAATTTTGGGGAGTTCTTCATTTACACTAGGTAGTGGTCCTCTGTCTGAGGAATAGCAGGAAAAATGATTTTTCCATTCTATAGGTTGTCTTTGTGTTCTGCTAATTGTTTCCTGGCTATGTAGAACTTTTTAATTTAATATAATCCCATTTCTTGATTTTTTTGTGTTATTTCTTGTGTAGCTGAGTTTTGATTAGAAAATCTTTGCCTATGCTAATGTCTTCAAGAGTTTTTACCTGCTTCATCTTCCAGGAAATTGTTTCTGTTTTGATATCTAGGCCTTTGAAATATTTTTATTTTGGCTTACTACATGGTAGGAGATATGATTCTAGATTCAGTCTTCTGCATGTTTATAGCATCTAGTTTTTCAGACACCATTTGCTAAAGAGCCTACCTTTCCTCTAACATATATTTTTCACACCTTTGTCAAACATGAGATGGGTTCCTGTACCTGGAGCTGTTTCTGCATCCTGTTTTTTTCCATTGACCCACACATTGTTTTCATCACCATGATTTTTGTAGTATAACTTGAAATCTGGAATTATGGTGCCTTGTGTTTTGCTCTTGTTGCTCAGAATTACTTTTGTGATTCTGGGTCTCTTCCATTTTCATATGACTTTAAGAGTGTTTCACCTAGTTATGTGAGAAATGCTGTTGGTATTTATTGGGTTTGTGTTAAATCTATTTTTCAGTTTTGGAAGTGTGACCATCTTGACAGTGTTCTGCCTGTCCAGGAACAAGGGATGTCATTCCATTCTCTGAGGTCCTCTTTGATCTACTCTTTCAGAGCACTGTGGGTTTTTCTGGTGGAAGTATTTCACTCTCTTGATTCAGTTAATTTCTAAGTATTTAAGTTTTTGATGCTGTTGTGAATGGTATTTCTTTCTCAGTGGGTTCGTTATTGATGTACAGAAATGTTATTGCTTTGAGGTGTTGATTTTGTGTCTGCTACATTTGCTAAACTTGGCAGTTAACTTGGTGGTATTTTTTTGGTCTCCTACATAGAGGACCATGTCATCTGAAACTAATAATTATTTGACCTCTTCCTCCCCTATCTCTATATATTCTTTTTATTTTGTTCTCTTGCTGATTGTTCTGTTTAATGTTTGAGTATTTATTAAATAACACTTGCAACATACATCCTTGCTGCAATCTTGATTTTAGAAGGAACGCTTTTAACTTTTCTCCATTTTATGTAATGTCAGCCACTAGTATCTCAAAAGTGACCTTTTCTAGTTCTCATATTAAGGTCTAGCAAGAAAGAGCCTATTGCTATCATAGGTGACAGTGGGAGGAAGAAAGGTCCTGACAAGCAGTTATTTCCTGAGTTTTAATAGAAGGAAACTCACAAAGTATAGTACAAATAAAGTGCCAGTGTCACTTTCATTTACATATTTACTTAGTGACTATGGGGAAAATGTAGTTAACCACCCTCATCTCCTATTTTACCAACTGGCTTAAATAACAATATTTGAGAATAAAGTGAACTCTTTCCACATAGCTGATGTAGCAGTAGGTGGAAAGAGGTGACGACAGTTAATAACCAGGCGTGTGTCAGGACAGAGGAGAAGTGATCTTCTGCTTCCTCAGTAGAAATAACTGTAAAGAACATGACATTTATAACCCTGAAGAGATGTGGACTAGATCCAGGGCAACAAAAATCAAAGGTTAGAGCATGTCGTGCCAGGTTCTCTTCTATCAGATATGCAGTGCCAGTTTCAACAGATATCAGGGTGTTTATCTGTGTAATTGAATAGCCAAAAATGTATTCTGTGCTTTTAAAGTGTTCTCACTCCCTCTTCCTCCTTCAGCTCTTCACTCTTCTCCTGCCTATCCTTTACTCCAATATATGTGAACAAGATACTACATCAATGATATAGAAAATTGAAATTACTAATTAAATTTTATAGCCTTGGATTCAAAATTCAGTTTTATTTCCATAGTATATGGATATTTAATCATGGACAATGTATGACGATGATAAAACTGAGGTTTAGAATGTTGATTAACTACTGGGGATGGTGACACATGAGTGCCTCCCTGTAATCCAGGCACTCTGAGAGGCTGATGCAGGACGGTCACAAGTCTGAGTCCAGCCCAGGTGACTTAGTATTTTAGTGAGACTGTTTTAAAATTTAAAAATAAAGTGCTGGCATGTAGCTCATTGTGAAGGCACTGGGTTCTATCCCCAATACCACACATTAAAAATGTTGCTTAACTTTTCTACTAAAATTCAGTTGATGACAGGGTTGAAATTTAGACACACATCTATCCAATCCATGAATGTACTCTCTCACATCGGCTTACTTAAGAGAAATTATTTCATTTTTATTATAATTCATGTCCATTTTATTACAATTCAATTATATGGCTTATGTTACTAATCTTGCATAATCTGTGCTGCATGGTAAATACATAACCAAAGAAGTACCCACACAAAAACTTGAAGAGGGTAAGAAAGTAAGGAGTGATCTCTTCTGGTTGGAGTAAATATTTTCTGTAAGATATACCTTATACAATTGATTTTTCTTTTTTGTTTCTGTATTAAAATTGATTTTGAAAATGTTAACAGGCTATTTTTAGAGCATATTCAGGTTTATAAAAAAATTGAGGGGAGAGTAGAGAGCATTCTAATACATTCCCCATATACCCACTCAGAAAAAAATTGATTTTTACACTCTCGCTGGCCAAATAGAATACAGAACAGCTCACGTTTTCCACTATCATCTCTTGTAATGTGCCTGACTTTTAAATGAGACAGTAGCATGTTCTCACAATGTTAAATTTAGAAGGACTCATCACGAAGCAAAATATGCACATTACAGTGGGAAAGGCTGTGCAGGCCTCACATGTAGTGCAGGCTGCACTTAGGGGCTTGTCACACGCTAGTCCCACTTGCCTACACCCTGGTCCGAGAAAGGGGTTAACCATTTGCTCTTAGGCTTGACCTACTGCATGACTTGAACAGTCTTGTGCTTGTCCATTCAAAGGCTAAGGCAACACATAGCAACATAGTTCCATTTAATAGTTAGTGAGGTCCACCTTTGTGTGATAATATATATAGGTGTAAGATACCCTATAATATGCAGTTATGTTGTAATTCACTGTGTGTATGGAAACACATTTTGTGGCAGATAATTGCATGACTAGAAATTTTTTTTAAATTAAAGAACAAAATAGCCCCATGTTCTTTCTGAGATATTAGTATAGAGGCAAGCTCATGGCCTACTCCAGAATTGTGGCATTTGAACAGACTATAATTTAACCCTAGAGTATAGGACAGCAGTGTAAGTTACCAGAAGCAGAGTAAATTCTAGCTAGGTGCCTGGTGCAGTAGCCAAGGAAATACTCTTGTTTTCTTGAATTCAAGCTACAAGTGTACTTGAGTTTCTTGGAGTGTTTATATTTTCTTTTCTATATAGGATAACACTGAGTACATGTCAAAAGACAGGGTGAGATTATAGGTTTGATATTTTTTTATTTTTGTAAACAATTCCACTTTTTTCTAAGCAATGCTTTATGTACTTTGTGATATTGAATGGAGTCTTTTTTTCACATTCTACATTTTTTAATTTCACACAAAAGTACTATATATAAGATAAATTTTTATAGTAATTTAACAAAGTTGTTTCAGTCTTACAAAAGTCGTAACTTCCTTAACATACATACAATTAGCAGAGAACAAACTAAAGATCAGTCTATTTTTTATTTTAAAGAGTGTTATGATTGATACATTGTGTCAACTTGGGGAGTCTAGAGGTTTGGCTGAGTGATTCAGCAGGAAACCAGGGTGCTTATTTTGTATACATCCTGAGCCTGTGGAAGAAGAGGGCATGGACCTTGTGTGGGAGCTACATGCCCCCTGGGTGGGGGTGGGCTGTTTACAATGTAAGGAAAGAGAGGAGTCCGCTTGCTGCCATTCCTCCCTTTTGCTCTGTTGTTTTTGCTGTGCTCTGCTGCTATGAGCAGTTTGCCCTCTGCCATGTGCCACTCTGCCTCTGAACCAGCCAAGTATGGACTGAGACCTCCACAAATTGAAAGCTAAATAAACCTTTCCTGCCTTCATTTTGGGTGTTGGGTATTTTGTCTCAGCAACTAGAGAAAAGTAACCAAGACAAAGAGAAAAGAACAAAAACAAATTAACAAACACAAAGACATGAACAAAACAAGAAAACAATAAAAATGATACAGAATTTCAAACAAGGTGATAGGAAATTAACAATGGTTGTTGTATTACATATTATAATCTTCAGATTGGTTACTCAGGTAACCAGATATGGGTATGTAAGGTTGATCAAACAATAGAACATTAACTGTTCCTTTATATGAAGCAATAGAAATTAGAAGTGCAATTATCTTAGCTATTTTATGTGTATACACACACACACACACACACACACACACACATACATACATAAAATACTTCCTTTCATTCTTTTCCCTCTTCCTTCGTCCAAGTTGTTTTTTCTTTTTGAGCAGTTTCTTTCCCTTTTGCAGTATCTATTGTATTTTCCAGATTTTATTTACTCTCATGTTCTTATACTAGGGAGGCAAAACAGTGTTTACATATGTAAATCTGATTTATTTCACTGATGAGTGTTGTCTATAGTTGCATCTATTTACCTATAAAAGCCTGTAGTTTGTGTTTCTTTATAGCTGAGTAATACTCCATTGTATAAAAATACCACATCTTTTTATATCTATTCTTCAGTTGATGGACATTTGTGTAGTTTCCGCAATTTAGCTATGACAAATTGCACTGCTATAAACATGGGTGCACATACGTCACTGTTGTATGATGTTTGTAGTTCTGCACTAGTCTACACTCCCTCAACAGAGGAGAAGGGTTCCTTTTTCACCACAGCCTGTGCAGCATTTGTTATTAGTTCATTTCTTGATGACATCCATTCTTTCTGGGGTGAGAAGAAATCTCAGTGTTGTTTTAATTTGCATTTCTCCAATGACTAATGATGTTGGACATTTTTTCATGTATTTATTTGCCATTTGGTTTTCTTTAACTGAGAAGTGTGTATTCATCTCAGATGCTCATTTTTGTACTGGGTCTTTGAATTTGGGAGGTCTGATTTTTAAAATTCTTTATGTGTTCTAGAAGTACTTTGTTCAAGGCATGGGTGACTAAAGTTTTTTCCCTATTTGTAGGTTTTCTTTTTACTCTGTTGGTGATTTCTTTTGATGTGCAAAAACTTTTCAATAAGATGAGATCCCAGTTGTTCATTCTTTGAAGTATTTCCCATGCAGTTTGTTTTTTGTTCATGAACTCTCTGCCTACCCCTATGTCTTCAAGATCTCTATCTACTTTCTCTTCCAATAGATTTAGTGTTTCTATTTTAATATTTAGAACTTTAATCCATTTTGACTTTGGTTTAGTGCATAATGATAGACATGGTTCTAGTTTGTTTTCACCATCTAGAGAGCCAGTTTTTCCAGGAACATTTATTAAAGAGGCTATCTTAGGGTTGGCAATATAACTCAGTTGCACAAGTTCCTGCCTAGCAACTGCAAGGTGCTGAGTTTGATTTCTGGTACCCCCCCCAAAAAAAAAACCAAACTAATAAAGAGGCTGTCTTCCTTCTATTAAACATGTTCGACCCCCTTGTCAAAAATAAGGTGACTGAGTGTATTGTGGTTTTGGCTGCACCTTCGAGTCTGTTCCATTGATCCTCAGGTTGGTTTTTTTGTCAATACCATGCTGATTTTATCATGGTAACTTTGTAGTATAATTCCAAGTCAGGGATTGTGATGCCTTTTACCTTGCCTTTGTTACTGAGGATTGCTTTTACTATTCTGGATCTCTTCTGGTTCCAGATCAATTTTAGGAATGTTTTCTCTAGATCTGTAAGGTATAATAATGGTATTTTGATTGGGATTACATTGAATCTGTATAACAGTTTTGAGAGTATGGCCATTTTCACAACGTTGTTTCTTCCTATCCATGAGCAGGGAATATCTTTCCACTTTCTGAAATCCTCTTCAATCTCTCTGTTTTTTTACTGTACTGTAATTTTAATTGTATAGATATTTTACTGATTTTGTTAGATTGATTTCTAGGTATTTCAATTTTTTGGATGCTGTTGTGAAAGGTAAGTTTTCCCTTATTTCTCTCTCGGTGTGTTTGTTGTTTGTGTACAGGAATGCTATTGTTTTCTGAGTGTTGACTGTGTATCCAGCTATGTTACTGAATTTTTTTTTTATTCTAGGAGTCTTTTGGTGGAGTTTTGGGGGTCTTCCATGTACAGTATCACATAACCTGCAAATAATGATAATTTCACTTTCTCCTTTCCTATCATTATTCTTTTTATTTCTCTCTCTCTTGTTCTATTGCTCTGGCTAATGTTTCCACAACTGTGTTGAATAGGAGCGATGACAATGAACATGCTGGTTTTGTCCCTGATTTTGAAGTGGAAGCTTTTAGTTTTTATCAATTTAGTATCATGTTGGCTGTGGGTTTGTCATAGATGGCTTTGATCAGATTGAGGTAAACACCATCTATTCTGACTTTTGATGGAGTTTTTTTTTATCATGAATGAATGTTGAACTTTGTCAGAAGCTTTTTCTGCATCTATTGAGATGATCCTGTGATTTTTGTCTTTGGCTCCATTGATATGATGCATTATTATTCATTTGTATATATTGAACCACCCCTACCTTCCTGGAATGAATCACATATGGTCATGTTGTATAATCTTTTTAATAATTTGCTACATTCTATTTGCTAGTATTTTATTGAGTATCTTTGCATCTATGTTCCTTAGGGAGATTAGCCTATAGCACTGTTTTTTGGTTGGGACTTTCTCTGGTTTTGTTATCAGTATAATACTTTCCTCCAGAAATGAGTTAGGGAGACTTGCTTCTCTTTCTATTTCATTAAAGGGTTTAAGAACAATTGACATTAAATCTTCTCTAAATTTCTTATAGAATTTTCTTATAGAATCTCTTTGTGGCAGTTGGGTATTAAGATTCCCCATTACAATTGTGTTTTTGGTTATTAAGTTTTTCATGTCTATTAAGATTTGTGTTATAAAGTTGGGTGCCCCTGTATTTGGTGCATAGGTATTTATGATTGTTAGCTCTTCCTCTTAAAGTTTTCCCCTAACAAGTGTGTAGTGATCTTGTTTATCTTGTGTGATCATTGTTGGTTTCCAGTTGTCATTGTCTGAACAGAATAGCTACCCCGGCTTTTTTCTGCATTCTTGTCATATGCAGTATTGTTTTCCAACCTTTGATTTTCAGTCTATGAATTTACTTTTAAGTTAAATGTGTTTCTTGAATGCAGCATATTGTTGGATTTTGTTTCTTGATCCACTCTGCCAGTCTACTTCTTTCAACTGGTGAATTGGGGCCATTTACATTAATGGTTATAAATGATCTATATTGCTTATCTTTGTCACGTTATTTTCCTGTGGTTGGTTTCCTGCTTTTTCCCTCTGTTTAATTGCTTGCTCTGTTTGATTGTTCCTTTCTATTGTGGTTCTTGAAATTGTGGTCATTTTTATCTCTTACTAAAATATCTTTTAGTACTCATTGTAGGGTTCATTTTGCACTCATGAAGTTCTTTAGTTACTCTTTCTTGTGAAAATATTTTATTTCTCCATCAATTTTGAAGGATAGTTTTACAGGGTACATCAGTCTGGGTTGGAAGTTGTTTTCTTTTAGTACCTGAAATACTTCACTCTAAGCTCTTCTTGCCTTGATGGTTTGTATTGAGAAATCTGCCATGATTTTGATGGGCTTTCCTTTATATTTGATCTGTTTCTTTTTTCTCAGAGCTTTAATATTCTGTTCTTTTTCTAAATTTCTGGTTTCTTGATTATGTCTGGGTGTACATTTATTTTGCTTATGACTAATTGGAGTTTTATACACCTCACTTATGTGTATGTCAGATTCTTTTTCCATACTTTGGAAATTTTCTGATTACTTCTGCAAATAACTTTTTTATGTCAGTTGTATTGATTCCTGCTGTTTCATTGACACCTTTTAGCCTTACATTGTTTTTCCTTGCCTCATCTTCAGCTGTTGAATCGTTACTTCCTGGTTCCTTGTTATTTTTAAGAGATCTCTCCTTTTAGCGTCATTAGCTGTAGTGCTATACTCAATTTCTGAAAGTTTATCTTCACAGTAATTCAAGTGGTTTTGCCAGGTTTTGATGTAATTTTTTATTTCCTGGATATCTCTTTGAATCTGTTTCATGAATTCTAATTTTTTCCTATGTTGTTCATTCAAGGTTTCCATCATTTTTCCGTGCTCTTCTGTTCTTTTTTTACATCTTCTTTAAATGTGCTTCACCATTCTTTCATTATTGTCATTTCATTTTCTTACCTGAGAGATTATTTCTAGTCTGCTTTCTTCTATGGTCTGATGGAATTGTTTCTTTACTTCTAAGTTCTCCTATGTTGATTTCTTCTGGACTTGTTCTGTGTGGGGTGGAGTTCTGAGACTGCATTTTGCTCCTTTGTCTTGTCATTTTTGATGCAGGAGTTGGTGTGCTGAGCCTCACCCTTCCTGGGCAGCTCTCTGAAAGTTCCTTTTTTCCTGGGGTCAAACTCATTCTGTGATGGTGACAGGAGGCAGAGCGCAAAGCCTAGCCCCTCCAAGGCAGCTAACTCAATGTTCCTGGGTTGGCCATGGGTCAAACTTCTCCCACAATGGTGGCAGGGGGCAGAGTACTGAGTCCAGCCTCTCTTAGCAGCTCACATAGCATACCTGGCTTTTCTGGGAGTCAGACTTACTCCAGTATGGTGCTGGGATTTGGGACACCCTGGCCTCATCCAGCAGTTCATGGAGTGTCTCTGGCCCTTCTAGGAGTCAGAGTTTCCCCATGATGGTGGTGGGAAGCAGAGCACTGAGTCTGTCATCTCCCAGCAGCCTACAAAGTGCACCTGACTCTCTTAGGGTCACACTTGCCATATGATGGCAGCGGAAGGCATGAATGGGGTGTTTTAAAAATACCAGTATTACCAAATGGGTTGATAATG
Source organism: Dinomys branickii (assembly GCA_004027595.1). Classification (NCBI taxonomy): domain Eukaryota; kingdom Metazoa; phylum Chordata; class Mammalia; order Rodentia; family Dinomyidae; genus Dinomys; species Dinomys branickii. The sequence continues at coordinate 99,002 of PVLD010002449.1, read as the reverse complement.
TTAAGCAGGTTTGCTATATCTTTGTAGAGTTTCTGAATATTTATCCTATTATTTATTAAGAATGAAGGATTAAAGTCGAATATAGTTGTAGTTTTGTCCATTTTCCTTTTGTTTGTAATGATTTTAAGTATTTTGGAGCTCTGTTGTCAGCTACAGACATCTTTCTATAATTATATAGTATCTATTTTTATAGTGTTTCTTTTTCTGAAGTCTAATTTGTCAGACATTAATATAGCCCTCCAGATTTTTACTAATCTATGTCATGGTATCTAAAATGGATTTCACACACACTCCAATGTCACTTCTGAGAAAAATCAGGATATTTGGCACCATGTCCCTGAAAGGCATCTTTTCTATTCCCAAGATTCTTGCAAACTCACATACGTTCTAAGTGGAAAGGGACTAGGATAAGTCCAGATAAGTGCGACCTGAAGGACTCTGGAGAATGGGTGAACTAGTGTATTTTGAAGAACCTGCTTTCTCACTTATATGCTAAGTCAGTCATTCCTTGAATGCTGGTCATACAATGGAAAAGAAAGAGCTAAGGATGTTACTGTGATGTATATAAACCCCTTCCTTGGTATAACCTAGAGAGGAGCTGCTGCTGAGCAATTCATTTTTCTGGCTATTGCTAAACCTGATGGGTGACACTGTTGACTGGTATATGTCACATAGGGATTTAAAGTGTTAGTGGGGTGCTGTTGACCTGTATGCATCACTAATAGGATTTGGCCAGGCAGGGCCACTGACTTTGTATACATGTGCTGTGGGATTATGCCAGAAAGTGCACACTGTTGGATCCACATATGCTTCTTGTGGCCTCTCCCTCACCGCAATTAATTCTGTGCTTCCCTGTCAGTGCCTGTAGTTAGTCCTAGTAAACCTTACCTTTTACACAATCTGTTTCTGGATATTTCCTTCAGTCTCGTGGCAACATACTCTACTGCCCCAGCATACCTGAGTTATTGATGAGACAAGTCTCTCTATTTAAATTTGTGTGTATAGACTATTTATAATTACTACAATTATTGACATAATTAGATTTAGGTCTCTCTTATCGGCTTTGTGTTTGTGCCCTTTATTCTTGGTCCCAAATATTATATGAAAACTTTTGCATTTACTATATTTTCATTTTCTGTTAAAGTATATTTTTAGCATGTAATTTTAGATGATTATTCAATATGGCCTTTAAAATAATAAAATCATAGAGCAAAATAATTTGCTTTAAGTGCAACTTAGTAATTGTGTTATGCAAAACTCTAATATTATTTTCCCTTTTCCCATACTGATACAGAAATAAATCACAAAATTTTTCTCTCTTTTACAAAGAATATTTCATTGTGTCACATTAAAGCTATCAGTATCACTATATTGATTTATTTCTGATAGCTTTAAGTGGACTTACTTTACAAAGAAATCACACTGATTTTTATTTTGTTTTTTCTTAGTACTCATTTGCAGTATGTAATATTTACATTTCTTGGGTGTAGTTGGTGCATGTATGTAACACATCTTAGTTCTTTCCATCACCTTACCTTTCCCTCCTTCCTGCATGCCTCCATCTCTTGATCCCCTTCCCATATGAGAAATGTCTAGCTTCCTACTTTCTGTGTCTATCTCTTATTTTACTCTCTATCTATATTTTGGGTTTCTCGTACAAGAGAAACCCTGCAGTATTTACGCTTGTGTGTCTCACAGTTCTGAGATTTGTGAGTTGTGCTGCTATAAACATAGAGATTCACGTGTCATTGTCATATGATGTCTTTAACTCTTTTGGGAAGACACCTGGGGAATAGCTGAATCAAATGGAATTTCTATTTCTGGTATTTTGAGAAATCTCTAAAGCTTGCTTCAAACACATATGAATAATAATTGTCAGAGAATTAAACATATAATGATAAGAAATGTCTTTCTTTTTAAAGGATTCTATGAGCAATGTATTTTAATCAACAAAATGTAGTTTCATGTCAGGATAATTGGCATATCTATTAGTTCATGTATATAATATATATTATGTATATTATATATATATTTCTTAATCTACTAGCTATTTTGAAATATCTTAATTATTGTCCACCATATACTATTGTGTTACAGAATACTAGAAATTATTTACCCTATTCAGTTGTACCCTAATACCTATAAAATATCCTCTCTCCACTTCTCCCTTCCTGCACTCTTCCCAGGTTTTGGTTAACTGCTAATCTGTACTACTTTGAGATCAACTTTAGATATTTAGCTATTTATCTTTAGCATGTACCTCCCTATATAATCCATCTATCTGATTTTTAACTATTTCTTACGGTTTTACTGATTTCTATAAGGACAATGTTATGCCTACTTTTTAGCATTTTATGGTCTATTTAGAATTATTTTACCACTTCTATAAAAATCATACATCTTACAATTGTGCAGGTTATTTTACCAGCTCCACTTTATGTGTCCGTTACCTTCTCTCTTCAGACTTTTGGAACCTCAAGAGACAAAGTCATAACAATGATTTTAACAGTCATATGCATTTTAAATAATGAAGTAAGGAAAACTGTTGTGCCGAAAGCTATAGTGAACCACGGGAGTTCTATCTCTGTGAGATACTCATTTCCACTGTTTTGGATACATGCCAGAGGTTGGTAGCTACCAGATGGTAGTTCTATTTTTATTCTTTTGAGGAACCTCCATAATTTTTGTACCATTTTAAACTTCCAGAAACATCGGGCACATGTTCCAGCTTCATCAACACTTATCTTTTCGAAAATGTGTATTTATATAAATACATTTCACATTTTTATATGTAATAGCCATCATAAATTACATGACAATAGCCGATTGTAGTTTTGATTTTCATTTCCTTGCTGGTTAGTGATATTGGACACCTTTTCGTATACCTGTTGGTTCTTTGTATGTTTTCTTTGGATAAATGTCTCTCCAAATCCTTTGGCTACTTTTTGTCAGTTTGCTTCCTATTACTGTATGACACACATTTCTTATATTTTTTGGATCTGAGCCCCTAATTAGAGATGTAGTTTGCTAATATTCTCCCTTTTTTCATAGGTTGCTTCTTTGATGTACAGAAAGGCTTTTTAGTTTGATGCGATTACACTTGTATGTTTTTGCTTTTGTTGTTTTATTTTTAGTGTCATATCCAAAAATCATTTCTAAGGTCAATGTTACAAACATTTTTCTTTAGTTGTTATTCATGGTTTTACAGTTTTAGACCTTATGTCTATGTCTATTTGACTTTGAGTTAATTTTTGTGTATAGTGTAATATAGGCATTTCATTTCATTGTCTTGCATATTTTATTCTAAATAGTCAAGATAGCAAATCAATCTCAAGATCAACTGACAGAAGAATGAACAGAAATGTAGTATACTGATACAATTAGATATGATTCAGTGTTCCAAAAGGACATCCTGCTCTTCGTGATGATATGGATGAACCTGGAGGATATTATATTCAGTGAAATAAGCCAATCACCGGATAAATACCGTTTGATTCCACTTATAGAACTGCCAAAAAATAATAAAACATAAAAGCAGAGAATACAATGATAACTTCTAGGTACTGGGATGGGAAGGGTCAAATTGGAGTCATTGTCCAATAGGTATAAAGTTTTAGTTATATAATAATACGTACTAGAGCTCTTCTGTGCAATATAGTGCCTACAATTAATGGAATATTGCATACTTAAAATTTAAGAATATACCTTATGTTAAGTGCTCTTACATCAGTTCAACAGAAGCAATAGCGGCAAACAGCAACAAAAACAGAGAGGCAGGAGAAACTCTTAGAGATGATGGATGTGCCTATTTTCTTGATGGTGATGATGGTTTCAAGAGTGTATGCATATGTAAAAAACTCATCAAATTGTATATATTAAGTATATATACTTTTTGTATATTGATTATACCTCAGTAAGCTTTCAAAGAGAGAATTAAAATAATTTTTATATCTCACCATATGTTTGTCATTTCTTTGTTCTTCCTTTGTTGAAGTTCTAATATTTCCTCTGCTGTCATTTCCCCTCAGCCTAAAGAACTTCCTTCATTATTTCTTTTAGAACAAGACCACTCATAATGAATTCTCTCCATGTGTATTTGAGAATCTGTTTACTTCACTATTATTTCTATAGGATATTTTCACTATCTACAGAATTCACGTTTGACAGAATTCTTTCAGCTTTTATGTAATGTAATGGGAGAGAGGGGCTGGGAATATAGCTCAGCAGCACAAGCACCTGCCTAGCAAGCACAAGGTCCTGAGTTTGATTCCTGGTACAAAAACTAATAATAATAATAATGGAAGAGAAATCATGTCTGGTAGGCAACTATAAGGCCTTTGATTTTACTGTGAGAGAAACAGGAAGCTACTGCAAGGATTTTATCAGGGAAATGACCTGACATGTGACTTGTACACACTACTCTGGTCCCGGAGCACCTGCTGTCCTAAGGACGGAGTGCTAGAAAGCAAACAGGGGGCCACTTGGAAGACTGTCACACTGGACCAGGCCAGTAGCGGTAGCTAGATTATGGTTAATTTTTAAGGTAAGGAAAACTAGATTTCTTGATGGGTAAGATGTGACTAGTGAAAGGAAAAAGTAAAGGTGAAAGAGAACTATGTTCATATCCAAAGATATTGAGTGAATGGAGTTGTTATCTGTTGAAAAGTAAAAGTTAGTAGTAGAAGGAACAATTTGGAGATGAGTGGGAGAAAGATCAGTATTTCAGCACCGGTTATATTAAATTAGAGCCCTGAGCCTCTGGAATGTAATATCTTCACCAGAAGGAGACCGTTCATATGAGTCCCTGTGTTCTACCCAGTAGCGAAAGAAGGAACTTGTAGACGGTCTTTTCTTTGCAGGAGTTGAACATTTTTCCTATCTCTGTCCCTCCACCCTGCTCACTTTCATCACCTGAGGGCCCTTGCTAAAAACAGGTCAGACTGTGCCCACATGTCACAGAAAGTCTCATATTTTAGGGGGTTTGTGTTCAGCTCCCCCTGCAGTCTCAGGCACTGTGTCACTCACACCACAGAAGTACAGGCCTGCGTCACTCCATTGGGCTGAGTCTCTCTGCAGGTGGAAGGAGGATTCACTCTTCTTAAACTCAGCCTTGAAGCCTCTGTGGTCTGTAACCAGGGATGGCCCTGATATGTACTTGAGGACAAGCTGGAGGCCTTGGCCAGGCCGCTGGACATACCAGAAGAGAGAGGGTGTTGCACCATAGGTATAGTTGCACTTCAGCAGCAGGGAGTCTCCTTCAGTGACGGTGACTCCGCGGTCAGGCTGGGCCACTGACTGGGCTCTACTTCCTCCTGCAACATCGAGACTGCATCAGTGAGACCAGGACAGACCTACCTGTAATGACACAGTGCTTCTCTTTAGATTTTGACTGGGGAGGTACTCCTTCTGTGGAGGCAGGAGCAAAGAATACAGGATTACTTACTCAGGGTGAGGGGCAGTCCAAGGAGCAAGATGGTCACTGATAGCATGGCTTGTTGGTGAACACTCTGAGAGTGCTCTTTTAGATCTTCCTGAGCAGAAAGAATGTCAGAGATACTGCGTGCTTACAGTGGAAAAAAATCTGAGATTCAGGGCTTTCCTGTTTGGGCAAGGTCTAGAGGCTAGCTCTGAAAATGCTTTCTTAACAACGACTATTTCTGAGTTGTTCCTGCTCAGAATGCATTCTGTGCTGTGAAGGGTGAAGCTTGCCAGTGACAGAACTTTTGTTTGCAGAGCCTTTTTCTGTTTAGGCCACATCGCCCCCTGGTGGTCAAGTGTAGAAAAAATTAAACCTTAAGGTGCGCTGGTTTTTTCACAGTGCACTCTGAGGAACGCATTTTCAAGGGTCAGCTTGTTAGGAGGCTATTTTAATCACATGAACTAAATAGTATCATTTATATGAGGTAAATGATATTATCGTCCTTGTTTTAAAATAAGGCAGCTGAAGAATGGAAAAGAAAATGCACTTTGTTCAAGATCACAATAAGTGATAGAACTGGAGTTTGTCTGAGTTATATGGGTCACGAATCCACAGAATTAACTACTGATAACCACCGCAAATATCCCCCGATAGCCCTTTAGAGTGGATATCACCCTTATTCAACAGAGTTGAAATCAAGTCTCTGTGAAGTTAAGTAATTGGCCCAAGGACACGAGAGGATCAGGATCTAACTCTTTCCCACTCCAAGCTCAGTTCCCCTCCCACTAGGTTCCTCCGCATAGTGCTACTCTGAGAGAGAAGGGGCAATTTCACAGAGGCAAGTGAGACAAGTGCTCAGAGAAAACAGAAAATAGAGACTGGAGAAAATCCTCCAGGAGTTCGAGCACTGCAGTGGTGAAAAGTAGAGGAAGTGTCAAAGAAACTTCAAATTGTCCTGAGAATGAAGTACAAAATCAGAAGTGACTTGGGTTCTTAGCAGGGAGAAGGAGTTTTAGGAAGAAATGCGGTCAAGGGAACAAATACTAACGAAATGTCTAACAGGAAGATGACTTCTCAGATCTGTTGAGTTTTTAACAGCACAATGGTCATGATTTGAGTCTTTTCAGCACAAGATAAACTGAGGCAAGGAAGGAAAATTTGAATATAGAAATCTCCGTAGGGTTTGCTGAGTCATCTGAAGAGAAAAAGGACACGGCGGAGACTAGATGGAGGTATTGAAGTAGTAATGGAAGGGTTTGAAAAAAAAAACAGTGACATGCTTTCATGCTTTTGGAAAGAATCTATGCTCAGAGTTCTCAGAAGACAGGATTGGAATATGATCATGGATCAAAGGACCAAGTTTTGGTCCAAGGAGCAGTTATTTCTAGTTTTATTGAAATAAATGAGGAGTATTGGGCTATCTTGAACTTTCTTGCATCATATTAATCAGTGCACTGCCCTTCACTCAGTTTCCTGTGGATCTCAGCACATGGACAAAATGAAGACAAACTTTCTGCCCAAGTGTAACACACATGGCTTCTAGTGGCACTGCCGACGGAGCTGTCCTTGTCCCCACCTGAAACCTCAAGCTCTTGGCTGCGTCATCGGCAGGTCCATCCGTAGCCCTCTGAGCTCTGACAGAACTGCCTGCCATGCTCTGCTTACAGCATTCTAGGGCTTCTTTACTCTGTGTCACCAAAATTTTCCAAATTCCTCCTGCAAACCAGTTTCAAAGGGTCTTGAGCCACCTGGCCGGGTAGCGTCACATAGCAGTAACCCACCCACTGGTGTCACTTTTCTGTATTAGCCAGATTTTCCACTGTAGGAAAAAATTTCAGATGCACACAGCTTAAGTGAGGGGGGGCGGTTATTTTGACTCACAGTTCTCGGAAGAGTCCTTCCATGGCTGCTTGGCTCCAAGGGAGAACGGCAAGGTGAAGAAACACTGCTGAACTCATGACAGCCAGGAAAAAGAAAGGGAAGGAAAATGCTGGGGACAAGAATGCACCATTTCAGGAAGTGTCCTTCCCTGCAGTGACCCACATCCAACCACGCCTTATCTCCTGTCAGCACATTCAGCTACTAAGCCTATCAGTGACAAATTCACAGATAAGTATAGGACCCCCACGATCCAATCACATTCCAAACTCATGAGACTTTATATGGACATTTTAGATCCCATGACACTGGAGCAAATAGCCTTGTCAATTTACAACTTCAACATGCCACTTTAGGTACAATCCAAGTATTCACAAAAGATCAGCAAGAACCAGGTGACCCAGATAAAACTTTTCTGAGATATGTAGGTGTGCTACCTACACCATTTTCCATTTATTCAAACCTTTAGAAAAACCCTGATCTCTCACCCTGTGTTATTCCTGTCTTCAGAACTTGACTGTTCTCCCTCTTGACAGTGCACTCTGATGTGAATAAACTCCTTTCTTCTCTCATTCTGATGGACGGGTACAATTCTTTTTACTGACCGTGTCACTGGTCCTTCATGTGCTGTCTCACATAGCAGAGTTATTTTAGAAGATGAAGCCAATAAGCTCTAATCATAGAATCAAATAAAAATTGTGAGTCAAATTCTTGTTTCTGTAGATCCTAGCAGGAAAATGTCAGTGAGTCAAAGGATAAGTCTTTTTAATAAGAAAAAAGATATGCTGACATTTTGCTAGGGTTATAATAAAGAAGGAAATAAGTCATTAGTGAAGTAATCCATAAAATATCAGACTATCCCCTGCTTAAAGTTAATAGAAAGCCCAAACTAAATTGTAATTATTTTGGTATTTTTTTAACCTTCAAAGGTTAATTACGTTTAGCAGCTATTTCAACATGTGAAATAATTTCACTGCTGGCTGTTACACCATCTTTTGTCTTAAACTTATGAAGCTGTTTAGAATGCACCTCTATTCTATGGTGCCTGTGATTTAATTTATCTCCTACTTAGAGTATAGATTAAAATATAGAAAATATATAAAATAAGAAAATAGGAAAAACTAAGATGGAAAGTCTTAAGAAAAGGGATAAGAGAGCATATTTTGAGAGGACCAATGTGCGAGGGGTTAATGTTCTAGTAAGAGAAAAAATATCCTGAAGCTCTGCCACTGAGGGCTGTGCAGCAGGAATGAAATCATTATATCTGAGAGACCCCTACACACACATGTCCATTGCCGTACACTTCACAGTAGCGCAGATACTGAAATCAACCAGTACCATAAGTGAGTGGATACATAAATTCTGTCATTGGCAGCAAGTGGGCGGAACTGGAGGACATCATGGAATGTGAAATAAGGCAGGCAAGAAAGACACACAGGGCAGGGTCCTACTCATTCAGTAAAGGAAAGAAAACCCTAAAATACCCTCTCACCTCAGGAGTAGAGAATGCAGTAGCAGTTGCTAGAAATTGGGGAGATGTGATGGTTTGGACCTAAAATGTCTCTCAAAACGTTTATGCGTTGAACACTTGAGCTGCAGTGCAGCGATGCTCCCAGGCAGAGCCTTCGAAGTGATGGGATTGCGTGGGTGCTGGCTTCATCCGGGGATTCATCCACTGATGGCTTTGACCCTAAGTGGGCTCTTAGGAGTTACGGCCAATTGGAGGAAGTTAGGCCACTGGGTTTGGTTATCTGAAAGTAATATCTTATGTGGTCCTTGTTCTCTGTCTCTGTCTGTTACCTGTTTCTTGTTCTTCCTCCCGGTGCTTTCTGGCTGCCATGAGATGAGCAGCTTTCCTCTGCTTCGCTTCTCATGCACCACAGCACTGAACCCAGCGGGGCTGGCTGGTGAGTTGACCATGGACTAGAACCTCGAAAACTGTGAGCCAAGGTAAACATTTCCTCCTGGAACTGTTGATGGCAGGTATGGTGTCACAGGGGTGCCAAGTTTTACAAGTGTCTGAGTGCTGTTTTCATTCTTTTACTATACTGTATTAACTCCTATATTATAATATCATCACCATAATAATTTCCAAGTCTACAAAATATTTTATGAAAAAGATATAAAATCTTTACTTGACCCTTCAGGGGTAGAGTAAATATCTTAATTTTAGGGTCTAAACTCCACAATTTAGTTGCATTAGTCTTTACTTTCAAGGGCAAAAGTCTTTATACATTCTGAGTAATAAGATCATTGCTTAAACAAGAACACAGTTTAGATCGTAGAAATTTATGGTTGAGCCTCCTTTTCCAGTATTCCAGTAAATTTCACTGGCCACCAGAACTTGTACAGGCACTTTCATTTGGGCTTGTGGAAATAACAGTTGTTGACAGAGTAACAAAGAAAACTATCTTTAAATCTTGATAGGTCATTGTCTAGTTTCATCTGAGTTCCTGACTTAAAAGGAGCTCTATTCTGTCAATTTCCTGGAAAACTTGCCAGTTCATGTGTAATCCTTTTTGTTATTTTGGACTCCATTGTGATGACTGATGAGTTCTTCAGAAGTGGCTTGTCAAGTAAACATGGCAAACTTTTTTTTAAAATGTAGTATACGTATACATTCTTTGTGTGGAATTGGTACATAACGCATCTCAATTTCTTGTTCTTCCTCTTTCTCTCCCTTTCTCCATCTATTTCTCATTTGAGAAAGATTTAACTTCCTAATTCTACTTATCTACCTTTTATTTTGCTCTTTATTTATAATTGTTTCTCACGTAAGAAAAAATGTGATATTTGAACTTGTGCATCTGACTTATTTCACTTAACATTATGGTCTCCAAGTACACTCATTTTCCAACAAATGGCTAGAATTTATCTTTCCTTGTGGCAGAACAGGCCTCCATCAGCTCTAAGTACCATTTTTTTATCCATTCATCTGTTGGACACTTCCAAGATTTAGATATTATGAATTGTGCCACTGTAAACAAGGGTAGGCCTGCATCACTGTAATATGACGTCTTTCATACTTCTGAGGAAGATCCCTACTAGGGGAATGACTGAGTCAAATGAAATTTCTACTTTTAATTTTTGAAAACTCTCCATACTGACCATACTAATTTATGTTGCCTCCAAAAATGTAGAATGGTTCCTTTTTCTCAGCAGTCATGCCAGCATTTTTTACTTTATTTCTTGATGACGGTTGTTCTTTCTTGGGGTAAGAGGGAATCTCCATGGTGTTTCAATTTGCATTTCTCTAATGGCTAGTGATATTGAGAATTTTTTCATGTATTTATTGTGCATTTGTATTTTTTCTGCAAAGTGCCTGTTCACTTCACTTGCTTGATTGGGTCTTTTAGTTTGGAGGGTGACTAATTTTTAAAATTTTTTTGTTTATATTGTAAATATTAGTCCTAGGTCTGAGGAATAGCTGGTAAGAACTTTTCTAATCTGTAAGCTGTCTTTTCACTCTGTTGGCTGTTTCTTTTGCTGTGCAGAGATTTTTAATTTAATGTGATTCCATTTGCTGATTCCTGGTATTATTTTCTGTGCAACTAGATTTCTCTTCACAATGTCCTTGTCTATGACTAGAGTTTCAAGAGTTTTACCTTTATCTTCCAGCAGGTTAAGTGTTTATTTTTTAACATTTAGTTCTTTGATTCATTTTGATTCTAGTTCAGTACATTGTGAAAGATGTGGGTCTAGATTCAATCTTCTGCATGTGCACAGCCAGTTTCTTCAATATTCTTTATTAAAGACTATCTTTCTTCCAGCATATGTTTTTAGTCCCTTTGTCAGGGATTAAATAGCTGAATGTGCCTGGGATTGTTTCTGCATGTTCTATACTGTTCCACTGATCTTCATGTCTGTTTCTGTGCGGGTACCATGCTGTTTTTATCATAATAGCATTGCAATATAATTTCAAGTCTGGGATTGTGATGGTTCCACTTTGCTCTTGTTACCCAGGATTGTTTTTGCTATTCTAGATCTCTTCTGGTTCCATATGAATTTTAGGACTGTTATCTGCAATTCTAATGAAGAATGGCATTGGTATTTTTATATCATTTATGGAAGTATGATCATATTTACTATACTGGTTCTGCCTATCAAGAAACAAGGAATGCCTTTCCATTTTCTGACATCCTCTTTGACTTTGTTTTTCAAGGTACTGTATTTTTCATTGTAGAAGTACTTCACTACTTTAGTTAGGTTAATTCTTAGGCATTTAAATTTTCTTTGTGCTATTGTGAATGGTATTTTTCCTAATTTCTTCTCAGTGGGGTCATCATTATTGTACAGAATGTTGTTGGTATTTGCATGATGATTTTTTATCTTGTTACATTAGTGAGTTTGAGTACGAATCTTCTGGTGAATTTTGGGGGGTCTTTTATACAGATAATGTCATCTGCATACAATGATAATTTGACTTGAGACACCCTTATCTTATGCCTGATTTTAAAGAGAAAACTTAGTTTTTTCCTATTTAATATTGGCAGTAGGTTTGTCTTAAATGGTTTTAACAGACTGAAATAAGACCCTTCTCTCCTTGTTTCATGTTTTTACCATGAAAGGATGTTGGATTCTGTCAAAGGTTTTATCTGCATCCATTGAGATGACCATGTAATTTTTATCCTTGCCTCTCTTTATATAATGTATTACATTTATTGATTTGCATGGATTGAACCATCCTTGCAAACCTGGGAAGAATCCTACTTGATCATGATGTATCCTTTTGATGACTCATTGCATTTTGTTTGCCAATGTCTCATCGAAGATTTTTGCATCTATGTTCATTAGAGATATTTGTCTATAGTTTTATTTTTTAGTTATGTCCTTGTATGTTGTTGTGTTGAGGTTTTGGGGTTGATTATAGAGGAAATCTTTGTTTCCACTATGGAGACCTTTTTAGTTGATGCCTACATTTCAGGAGAGTCCTCTGGGCATGGCTCCCCACTGGCCTTTGTCACTGTTTCAGTAGCCAATCACTTTTGTTTATTTGGGATAGGAGGTTGCAGTACATTTGGCCCAGTGCCCAGTTCTCCGGGAATGGGCCACAGTATAGTTAATGACCCCCAGGCGATCCAGACATAGGCAACCCCAGAAGACCAGTTAATAGCAATGTCATGTTTTTTTTTCTTTGGCGGTACTGGGGATTGAACTCAGGGCCCTGCGCTTGCTAGGCAGGCGCTTATTCCACTGAGCTATATCCCCAGCTCCGCAATGTCATGTTGGCTATAGTAATATAACAACAAGTATAGAGTCAGATACAAACTGAATACTGATAAATCCTAAAGAGCAGTAATATACCACTTTTAATGATAGAAGAGGTTTGGAGTTATAGTATAAACACTGAAACAAACCAAATATTGGCCTACAATTGACCTACAGTAAATATCTAATAAATTAGACAGTTTTAATGCTGCTAACAATAGAAAAATATTCAACAGCAATAGTGTAGCATTAACTAGCTATTTAGAGATTCATAAAGCTTAGTCCTTAGTGAGGAGTGAGGAAGTAGAGAACAGCAAAATGCAAAATGTGAAAAATTAGTGCCACATAGGAAGGAGGACAGGAAAATGGGACAGAGAGTCTAATTGAGAAGCAAAAAAAAAAAAAAAAAAGAATAATATTAGAGAACAATCACAGGAAAAAATAAATAAGAACAAAAAAGAAAAAAACATAGGAAATAGAAGAAAGATAAGAAGAGACAGTTGAAAGAAGAAAGAGAAAAAGAGACAGAAAAATATAAAAGATGGGGGGCGGGGGAAGGGAGAAAACTCCCTAACCTCCAAAAAACCCAATGAAGGAAAGTAAAAATAATAAAAAATAGAAATACCAAAAACGACTGACTCAAAGAAAAGTTTCCTATTTTTGAATGAGTGGCTCCTTTGCAAGAATGCAGTCTTGAGATGAAGCCAGTCATGACTTTCTCTATCTAGCTTTAGGGCTTGTGGGTTTTGTGGTTCCCTCTTTGCCCCAGAGGCCCCTCTGTCCACTCATCCCAGGCTGTGGTTACAATCAAATCTAAGAAGAGTCTGTCCTTCCCCTGGTAGATGGGAAATGTGATCTGCCCTGGTCCTAGCTGGGTGCAGGCTGTAGTGTGGACATTCAGATGGACTGTGGGACTTGAATGTCTACAGTCACAGTATCTGGTTGCTCCCTTCCCTTCCTGCGCATTGACTTTGTCCAGGATCAGGTCATTTATGTCTTTGCCTCTGCCACCTCACACGAAAGGAAAGAAAAGATAGAGCTGGTGTGGGGTTGGTGGGTGACCCTACCCTTGCGTTGGGATAGTGTCCTTCATGGGCCTGCTTCCCCTCACGGGGAGGTGTGCCCTGGGTGTGGTGCAGCTTTCCCGGCACACGTCCTTGCTCATTTCCAGGGATGACACCTTGTGGTAAACTCTCACATGTAAGTACATGATATAGCTGTTTAATTTTCAAATCTTCCACAATGAAATTGAGCTACAGTGAGTTTTTAAAAAATTTAAGTGCTACATACAAACATACATTGATGTATTGTGTAATATTTAAATCTGGTTGACAATATTTATCCCTGTAATCTTTTATCAGTTGTGGAGAAAACACTCAAAATCCTTTCCACTAGTGTTGAAATTTTAAAAATTTGCTTAGAAACCTATGGTACCCAATTAAGGATGCTCTCAGACCCTTTATTTGAAAATTTATATTTTACTTTGTCAGAATCCACTCATTTTTCCTGAGATAATTGGAATTCCATGAGACATCTCTGTAGATGAAAACCAATAACTGAATATTTGGAATTAAATTATCGTGTCTTGATGAGTAAATTCTACGTATATTCCTACTGCCACAGGGAAGAGGAGTGCTGTCCCTTTGCACACAGTGTGACTTGAGCTTTCTCCACCTTCTGAGTCTAGAGGAGAGACGAGAAGCTCTTTCTGGGTTCTCAGGGCAAGGTTTCGGTACAGGAGGCAGGTGCTAGGGAAGCACTGTGCTGCTGCACAGAAGTAGGTTCCTACGTCTGTTGTCTGGGTGGCTGTGATGTGCAGGGAGCTGTCTTGTCTCCTTTTTCCAAATTGAGCTGTCAGTCTTCCCTGCTTCTGCACTTCTCCACCATTCGCGAGCAGCATGAGGAGGGCCGGGCGTCCCCCGGGCTTTTGTTTATACCACTGTAAGCTGTTCACAATGACTGAGGAATTGCAGTATGTGGTGAAGTTCTCTCCTGTCCAGCTGTGCCAGGACTGAGGAATTTGCTTTACTTCTTGTCCATTCATTTCTGTGTGGAAAGACAATTGGATGCATCATAAAAATTTAATTAGATCCTTATTTCCTAAGGTACAATGATCTTGGTCTTTCTCCTTTCTTAGGCCCATTTTTCTCTTTTTTCCCCCACATTTCCATCATCCCTTCCTCCCCTTTATTTAGCTTTTGTTTCTCAAATAGAAAGAAAAAGGAAGTCAATTTTCTTCCTGCAGATAATTTTCTACTAGATTGAAATTTCTGGAAGCAACCAGGGAGTCTGGAACTCACGTGACAATTGCATCCAGAAGATCAGCAGAGTTGTGATGCGCTCCATCCCTGTTGCTTCCTCTTGAGAGAGAGCCACTGGGTCTGACTGCTTCTGGGTGAATTTGTCTAGAACAAGCTTCTTCCAGCTCTAAAAAAAAAATAGCTGTGATGTATCATGCAAAGTTTGTGTGTGTGTTGGAAAGGAGGAGAAAAAGTGTCAGCAATCTGAATCGGTGAACAGGCCTTTGCTGTCTTACATTAGAGGAGATTCTGTGTTTGCATAAGCTGCCCCCCAGTGACTTATCCTGGGAACTGCTTACTTGATGTCCAATTTTTAAAAAAGTTGCTTTCTGAATCATGCGCTAGGTATGTGGGTCAGTGATGAAAAGGGATAAATGTCAGCTTATCATTATTAATATTGTTCAGGAAAGAATGATTTGCCTTATAAAAGTAGAGTCTACTATTTAAAACTAGGGTATCAGAAGAGAGCAGAAAGTCTTACTTTCCTATTTCTATTTTTATCAAAAATCATGCTTGCCAGGTGGCATGTGTTTGCACATGAGCTCATGGAATATATTGAGTCACACATTTCAATGAACACAGAAAAGACTCATAATTTTCGACAGCAAATGACCTCAAACAGAAACTGAAAAATATATATTGCTCTTTGTCATACAGATTTCCTTTATAGGGGGTTGGGGATATAGCTCAGTGGAATAAGCGCCTGCCAGCAAGCGCAGGGTCCTGGGTTCGATCCCCAGTACCGCCAAAAAAAAAAAAAAAGATAGATTTCCTTTATAAATTATTCAATTTAGAGTTGATATCTACTGTGCTTTGTACAGCAGTGGGAGACACATTAGTATAATTATAAAGAAAAGTCTTATTCATTAAATATCATTTCCTGGATGAATGTTTACTTAGAACAAAAGGCTTGAACAGGACAGCTTCCTCTTCTACCTGATATATTCTGTGGATACCCTATGTAGTGGAAAAGGGTGAACAGAAATTAATTCCAAGGAGTACAGAAATTAATTTGGGGGAAAGCTGTGAGATCTTACGGAACTTTGGTAAGATTATTATAGTATTTCCTGCACTTTGTTATGTCTGTCCATTAATTTTCTAAGTTGTCCTTGTGAACCTTGGAGGTGTACAGCCTTATCATCCTCAAGAAGCATGCTGTTTTGTGTGGTGGTTAACAGCCACATGGGGGTCACTTAACTAATATAATTAAAAGTTGAGTTTCTCAATCAGGCCAGCCACATTTCAAAAGCTGAAGAGCGACATGTGGCTAGTGTCTACTGGACAATGCAGACAGAGAACTTTCTTATCATCTCAGAAACTTCTACCAGACAGCAATGCTTTAGCATAGAGGGTCTGTGGAATGAAAGAATTTTTTCTATTTTTTTTGCTATGTACCACAAATGCACTTCCTAGTAAATGACAAGTGCTTAATAGAAATGTTTATTGTTTAACAGCATGTCTGCAAAAACATAGGACAAATGTTTACCCCACACACTTTGGTACACACATGCACAAATGCATTTAACAAACATAAACAGGTATAACTGAGTAATAGGCATGTAACTGAAGCTGAGGACAGACATATACGTGTTAAGATGGTGAACACCACTTAGCCTGTGTATGTTTACAAAGGCCCACAGTTCTGGGAGTGCACATATCATTTTGCGTCTGTCCATCAATTCACTATGCAAATTTAATGTCTTTAAAGTGTTGCTCTGTAAATGCATTACTGGTAGAAATATCAGCTCTTCGTTTGCCACTAGTGAAACATTACAAATGTGGTAGAAAAGAATGGAAAATAAAAATTAAAGGTAACATAGTAAAAGACTAACCTTATATCTTTTACTATAGTGTTCACCTTAAAACTTACCCTGGTTCTTTATTATTCCCAAACAAACAGGAAGTGATCTGATCGGACACATTTCCTAATAACTCTACCGGCTATGTGGAAGCTGAATTCAAGCAAGGTGGGAGACGATTGGGAAGTAACTAGTCATTCAAGAGCATACTGAAGTCCTGTAGTAGGAGCGTGGCGAGGAGTATAATGAAATAGATGTGAGTGGTATTTAAGAGATGAATTAATATGGCCTTGATAATTGCAGAGTATTGTGCTTTATCTGTGCTCCAGTCAGAGTCTACTTGACTTGGAATGCCTGCGGTAGGAAATTCCAAAGATGCCCTCGCTGAGCCTCATGCCCTTGTGTGATCCCCTTCCACACTTAATCTAGTCTGGCTCCGTGACCCACTTTAATAAACAGATGAAGGCAAACTAACATCATGGCAATTATTTGCCTAGAAATTAAAATGCCCTGGCAGCGTCACTTTTGGAAGACCTGAGCCAGCAGCTTCCCTGATAGAGAGACCACGGGGAGAAACCATACGCAAGGCCGAGGACGGAGCAGGCCCTGAGAACGCCTGCAGTGAGAGAGGAACCTGGCCATCCAGGGAGACCAGCTGAGCCAGGCATTTCCTAAGGCTCCAGATAGGTAAATGAATATTTTGAGGTGTTCCAACTGTTTAAGATCTGCATATTTAAATATTACTGTAAATGCAGTGCAGAGCAGAAATCTATACAATTTTGAATAAATACAGCAAATATTTGTCCAGTTTAACATTTTATAGCACGCTTGAATGGCAGAGGCTTTAGAAATAATCTTATCTTTTGTGCATTCATTCAACAACTATATGTTGATTCCCCTGGTGTGCTAGGCTGTGTACCAAACATGGAGGATGCAGTGGTGAAGGGGGTAGAAAAGGGCATACTAACCAGTGGGAGAAGGAAAAAAAGAGATTTTTAGAAATAAGATAATTTCAGGTAATGCTAAGTATTACGAATAAGATAGTACGATATTGCCCTGGGATGCGGGGTTCTCTTGTCATGAGACAGGGATGGGGAGAAGGCTCCCTGCCGACACTGCTCAGTGACAACACATTTAATCTCGTGCACGATCAATTTTCTTTTCTATAGGGAGCCAGTAGGTTTTGTTGGATTCTGGTCTAAGCATTAGCACCCATCGCCCTTTGTACTTCTCCTAATAACCATGTGTGGAGGAGGTTTCTGATACTCACACAGTGGAGCATCTACTATTCTCTGGCCCAAGTCACTCCATGTACTATATTTGTCATTTCTTGGTCAGTAAGCTTCACATCTGCCTGGGCAATAGATCAACAACCAGCACGTATTCCTAAGTCCTCTCCCGCTCGATTTCTGGAAGAGGACATTCACTGATGTTGATTGGACATTGGTCGCTCTATTTGCAACAAGGCCTCGCCGCAGTTCAACCTAGGACCACTAGAGGGCAGCAAGTCGGCCGGCTTGAATAGTGTTTTCGCTGGACACCAGGTGGCAGCGCTTCAGTTTTGGATACATGCAGTGCCCTGGAACTGGATTCTCAAGGAAAGAAAATACAGTAGATTTAGACGCAGGTTTCACAAAGTGGTGATGTTTGAGGAAAGCTATAGGAAATGCAGGCCCCACGTAGGTATTTGAGGGAAAATAGCACAGGCGGAAGGGGCAAGACGGGCAAACGTCCGAATGTGCAAACATGCGCGGTGTTCCAGGAAGAGCTGCTCCTCCAGCCCTTAACACTCACCAAGACGCTGCTTTAGGAGAGACGCGCTGATGCGTTCACCACTGCTAGCTGGATCTTGAGTTTTAAATCTATTGCTCTTTTTGCAGTTTATGCCTAGGTTTAACATCTTTATTTCAGTTCCCTTTGGCATCCAGTTACCTTCTTAATATTGATTTTTAACAAGAATAATTAAAAATATCTTTCACTTTGATAGGCAGCTGATTAAAAAGTTTTACTTGTGGCAGGTGGGGAAGCACACTCCTGCCGCTCCCGTGTTCCGGGAGGCTGAGGCAGGAAGACTGCAATTTTGAGCTCAGTCTGGGTAACTTAGTGACTTAGCAAAACCCTGTTTCAACATAAAAATGAAAAAAAAAAAAAAAAAACTGGGCTGGGGATGTAGCGCAGTACAAAGGCTCCTGTTCGGTCTCCTGTACAAAAAAGAAAGAAAGAAATTACACTGTTTGGTTTTCTTTAACAACTTTAAAAGTGATTTTCCCTTGTTGACTTTCAATCTTCTGGTGATAATTCAGGCATCATTCTTAGGGACCTTTCTAAGAACACAGCCTGTCATTACCTTGGTTAGGGTGCAGGGTCCACTGGCTTTGGGACCCGCCCAGGGAATTGGCGAGCACAGGCCCAGAGGCGTCTGGGCCATCGTGGAGGTGTCACCTTGCTGCTATTATGGTCCCGGGAGCCATCTCTGATGCTGCTCCCTGCTCTGCCTTCGGCTGCTCCGAGCTGAGCAGCTTTGCCCCATCACATCTCTCTGCCGTGATGTCCCCGCCCCGACTCCTGCCAGCTGTGGGCCAAACCCCTTGAAAATATGAACTAAATTCAAGTTCTCCTTCTTTAAAGGGTGCATTTTGGGTATTGTGTCTCAGCAGTATTAAACTGAGTGAGATTTGGCAGGTGGCTGTGATTGAGCGCAGCCATATTGTATTTGTTTTGCAGGTGCGGAGTTGCAAGCCTGGGGCAGCTCACACATGTTGCTGCTGAGCTGCCAACTCAACTGCATTCTTTTTTTTTTTTTTACTGTTAAGGTACAATAAGCACTTTACCACTGAGTTACACCCCTGGCCTACCGGCTTCTCGTCGTGTTGACTTACAACTCCTTTGTACCCCGAGATCACTTTCAGCTTATCCTTGTCTTGGGCTAACTACACACAGTGCAATGGCGACCGCTCTGCTTTTCCTGGAGTTCATCCACCAAAGAAGAGGGAAGGAGGTGAGGGGCGGAGAACTTTTGGTTTGTTTTGGGTTCTGGTTACCTTCATGGTACCGTTATGTCCTTATGAGTCACAGTTCATCCACGTGCTTGTCCTCATCCAACTTCTCATCCTAAATATGAGTCTTGATAAACCTCATCCAGTCAATTCAGGCTCAGTACAGGTGCAAAGACAACAGCTTTGCAGAGATTCCCTTATTCTACACCACTATTCTCTTATTCTATACCACTCTTCGTGGCTTTGTCTCTGATTCTATATAACGGACACAAAGCCTCACCAAAGCCCCCAAGGAAATTATTTTCATGATGATTCCTGACAACGGGACCCAAGTCTGAGCTGTGGGCATCTTTATGTTTAGTTTTCAACCACCTCCAACAGGTTCTGTGTGATTTTAAGGTAAAAACTGAAGCCCTAGGATGTTTTAGAAGAACGTTCCTCCTGACAACTCTTTCCAAAGGCGGTAGAAGGAGGTTTTACTTAGAATTAAATCTTCTGATCCAAACCACAGTTGCTTCCTCCTGTCTGCTATGTGCAGGTGTGGTTCTCAGGCAGGCCCTTAACACGGCGCTACTTCCTATAGAGCTCTTGGGTTTTTTCCAGCTTTTACTATCGCTTCGAACACTGTGCACATTCCCGGGGAGCACAGAAATACGCCACAGAGTCTTCCTGCTGAAGACTGGAAGGGGAGACTGGCGGTTTCAGCTTCCTTCTGGAAGTAGACGGAACCGCGATGTGCTCTCTTCATTCTCATCGCAACGTTGTTGAGGGATGAGGACCACCGTCTCCCCACCAGGACGGTCTTGTACCAAAAGGCACAGTCTAACTGACTCATGTCGTAAGAGCAACCCAGGCTAACAGTTTCTCCTTCATGTGCAGAAAGGTCGTGTTGGGTTCCAGTCATCTTCCAGGCCGCACTGGACCCCGTGGAAGCACACAGAAAACCGAGCTGATCCTTGGGTTTGGTAAGGAAAATATAATAGAAATTAGACTAACTTAGGACCCAAAGACAAACCCAACTGAAGTCACAGTTCTGCCACTTCCCTTTCCTCTTCTAGCCCTGGTGAAGCACAAATGCCTGTGTGCAGTCCTTTCTTCTCTAACGCTCTCTCTGCGTGTGAACGAACCGCCTGGACCAGAACAGATGAGGCCATCGCCTCCCAGTGCAGGCTGGAAGGGGGCAAGTGTCCCAAGTCCCTCTGCACAGTGTGTTTGCTTCTGTCTCAGGTTCAGAGTTCAGAATCTCTGGGAACTTGGGGATGCATAAAAGTTACAGAAACGAAAATAAGTAAATGAATGTTATAGAAGCACTTTCTGGGTTCTTCTGCTGCTCCTAAAGAGAGGAAATGGGGTTCCTCAGGTTCACAGTTCACAGGATCTGTGCACAGGTGAAAAACTGTGGCTCATCTCAAACTGTTCCTCGCATTACCCTTCTTTCCCTGGGTAGTCAGGTTAGGCTGCACGTAAAAAGGGGGTCTGGGGACGGGTAGTTAGTCTGAGGAATGGAGCTGAGGGCAAGTGCAGATTGAGCTGGTTCATACACACTGATGTTCCTCAGGGAAATAATTTTGAGGATTCATGTATTGTAGAATTGACGATGAGCCATGGACTCTCCTTGTCACCTACTTACTGTGCAATGTAGCTGTCAACCTTCCAGTTGCTTCATTGTTTTAAATGGTGAAGTGTTATAAGGAGACCAGGAAGGCAGCTAGAAAAAGCATAGTCTCTAAAATGGTACCACATACACATGTGTGATGAATAAGAGATCAGGTGGTGCACAGGCAAGTTTCTAATTATGTGAGGTTTACTCCTCTGTCGTGGTCCCCTCTGAGCGCTGATGGGGACCTTTTGCTTTGGTTTGTACCTAGCAGGTGAAAGCCACAAGTGCCCACAACAATCTGGGAGCAGCACGGCTGCAGGATTTCCCTCCTGTTGAAATGGCTGCTCCGGCTTCAGGACAGTCCTGGTATGGGTAGTAGCTGTCCCTGAAAAGTAGCTTTTGAGTGTATTAAATTTGAATGAATTATGGTATCTAGGATGAGAAATTGTTTTTCTTTCCTAAAAGTTGCTTTATCTTTTGTCATGGTTCCACTGACAAATGATGATATCTGGTAAAAGATAGAGCTTAATATTTAAGAAAATATTTAAAGACATAAACCACTGAAAATTTCCAAGGTTAATAAATTAATCTGTGATAAGCTCTGAGGAGCTTATCTGAAGCAGAACATTATGAATTCTGACTGGTTTGCAAGTTTTTATTCAAGCTTTGAACATTCTGTTACCTCAAAACTGATCTTAAAGTGAAATGTTCACCAGTCCTCAGCATCAGTACGGGGACAGCAGTCCTCAGGTCCTTTCTTTCCCAGTCACCTCCGGCCGTGGGAATGGAAACGTCATAAAGGTAAAGCGAGGTTAGAAGAAGCTTCCCAGTCCTGATATCTCCCCAGGAGCGTATTGGAATGTCAGGGCAGCAGCAGCAAAGATCAATGGAAGTCCTGGAAAGGAAGAATCATGGTCAAGTACTCTGCTACTTTGCTGCCATGAGTAGCTGTGTACTTTTTGGTGCAATTCAGTGATTCTTAAAGTTATTACAGTTACCAGGAAGAAAAAGTCCTTTCCCTAAATGCCGTTTCATAAGTAAAACTCTCCAGACTTTTGATAGCACAAATTTTTATTAGCGTGTGTTTGCAGCACATAATAAATGAACTCATTATGGGTGGTTGGTACGTGTGCATAGCACATCTTAGTTCATTTTACATCTTTCTCCCCTCTCCCACCCCTTCCTCCATCTCTTCATCTCCTCATTTGCGAAAGTCCCATCTCCTAGTTTCCTATTCTCTATCTTTTATTTTGGGAAATCATGTGATTTTTAAGCTTGTGTGTCTGATTTATTTCACTTAACACTATGGACTCGAGGTGTATCCATTGTCCTGCAAATGACTCAATTTTACCTTCTTCAGCAGGGTAGTGCTCCATTATGCATAAACGGCACATTTTCTTTATCCATTTATGTGTTAATGGACATATAGGCCACTTCCAAGGTTTAGCCAGTGTGAATTATACTGCTATTAAACATGGGTTCTGCACCCCCCCTTGATGTCGTTAACTCTTTTGAGAAATACTTTCCAAAACGAGAGTATTTCCTTTCTTGGACTCTAAATGAATGAACCTTGCCTTCCACTTTATGCTGAAAATTCATCATGTAAAATCCTCAAATTCAGAAAAATATTTTTGCTTGACCAGCCTATAAATAAATCCAAGTGGGAATAATCAAGCTATGCTATGCAAATTGTCTTCAGACTCCCTGCTTCTTTTGTAAGGTTCCGAGGCTCACATTCCACATGAAGGAGCGACGGAGTTGCTGCTAAGACCTCCGGATCTCACTTCGCCTCCCTTCTACACCTGTGCTGATGTCCATTGCTGGAAACAAACTGATTCTAATAATGTTTTACTTTCTCTCCTTTTTTGTATTGAAAAGGTCTGTGTTGTGCGCTCCAGAAAGCAATGTCTGCCTTTTTTATTTCCGGTTGAACATCCTTTTGTTCATGAGCAAAGTAAGAGATTTTCCAGTGGAATTTTTATTGGCCTCTCTGTGGTGTAATGGAAATAGAATTGGCAAAGCTGGAAGCAGTGAGGTTTCTGTTCTCCGTTCTGTGGACCGGTGCAGATGTAAGAACTGAGGTTGTTGTACACGGTTGCTACCATTCACAGTTAAAAAACATATTACATAATTTCACATGGAAAATCATAGATGATTAAATGGAAAATATCTTTATATTCTATAAAGATGATATTTAATTCGCCCCCGTACACCCTGCCTTGCCTCTCTTCATTGCAAATACATCCAAGAGACTTAAATAGTCATCTCTGTTCCAGTGGTGACCACACATGGGTTGATTCTATATGCGCTTTTTAAATATTACATTTACAGACAGATACCACAAAGCAATGGATTGCATACACATTGTGTTTCTATTTGGAGATATCTTCTTAATGCATGCAGTATGCATTATTCTGCCATTTTCTTTTTGCAGCCAAAATTTTGTGTTTAAGATTCTTATGGAAAAAAATATGTACAAACTACTTACTTGCTTGTAATAATTGCATTGCATTTTAGTAATAAACCTATGTTTTCCCATTCCTTTATTGAGAAAATATACGCATTACTTCTACACAGTGCTGCAGTTAACAAGCCTGTGGAACTTGTTCACTTATTTGCATTTCTCCAGTGTATGAACCAGGAACTGAAATTCCTTGGTTTTTATGTGTATCCTTTTACCCAGTTTAGCAAACATTTCTTTTACATATTTAATTTTTTTCTGTGTGATTGTTTTCCTACATCTGGAAAAGTCTAATAACCGTGTACAACTTCTTTATATCTTTTTTCTATACTTACTATCACCAGGCATTTAAAATTTTGTTCATTTGACAGAAGTGATCTTTATTTTTTCCCCGGATTACTGTGGAGGTGGAGGTTTTACTGCTCCCTGGCCATTTTTATTTCTTTTTTCTTCAATTACCTTTTATCTTCTAAACTATTTACTTTTGGATTTTAACAATTTACTTGTAGTAGCTCCTTCTAACCTTAGTTTCTAGTACTTTCTTAGAGTTTATATAACTTACAGATCCACCATTCTCTGTGCATTCATTTAACCTTGTAATGGAGCACAGAAGCAGGTAAGTCTTTTTTCTTTTATTGATAATTCTCTTGGATTTAAACAATTCTGATGAAAATGTAGTAATTTTAAATTTATTTAACTTTCCCATTTTCATGAGTTGTTTCTGATAGTATATATCTCCTTCAATTTTTTCCTCTTAGTCTTGTTTAAAAATATTATTCTGCACAATAATTATACAGAATAACAGGTTTCCATTTGGCACATTACAAACACATATAACACACTGTATGGCTTGTGTCTAGACATCTCCCCAAAGCCCCATGCAGTAATAGATGGAGTTTTTCAGAAGTACCTGGATCTGGAGTGTGTGACACGGAATTGATTCGTGGTGCAGTGTGAGGATCAAGGGCACTAGGATTGAGGGTGTGAATGTTGCTGCCCTAAGGAGCCCGGGTAAGATGTAAGGGAGAGAAAGAGCTGTGGTTGTCCCTGGCTTGCTTTTGCTTTGCTGTCTTCTGCTTGCCACAAACTGGCTCTCCTCTGCAATGCTCCTCCGCTAAGCCACCCTGGGTTTCAGGCAGCTGATTATAGACTGAACCCTCTACAGACCATGAGCTAAATAAACCTTTTCCCCTTTGACTTTGGGTGTCGAGTATTTTGTCTCGAGAAGAGTAGCACACATACTTTGATTATTTTCATGCCTTCACCCCCTGTTCGTCATTTCTTACCCTCTCCCCCAGAAGCCCTTTCTCATCTCTAGTAGTTTTCCTTCTACTTTTGTGTCATTTCTCTGTTTTATCACTATATTATATGTATGATGGAAAACATGACGTTTGACTTTTTGCATCTGGTTCACTTAACACTATGTGGTCTCCAATTCTACCCATTTTCCTGAAAATGAATGATTTAATCTGTCTTCATGACCGAATAAATATTTTATTGGATGTATGTACCATGTTTGCTTTATTTATCTGTTGATGGGCACCTAGGCTGTTTTCATAACTTGGTCATTGTAAATTACAGCACAGTAGACATGTGTATGCGGGTACCACCATACTCCTCTGTTTCTAATTCTCTCAGGAGCTTAGGAAGAAGTGGTATAGGTGTATCAAGGGATATCGCTAGTTTTAGTCTTTTGAGGTATATGATATCCTGATGCACTGCTATCAGTGGTGTACTGATATTTATAGTGGGTGTACTATTGTATTTCCACCACAAGTGCAGAAGAAGCCCACTTCCCTCACATTCTCACCAGTAGTTTTTGCTTTCTAGGTGATAAACATTATGAGTAGGGTGAGATAGAACTTCAGTGCTGTTTGATTTGCGTTTCCCTAACGGTTAAAGAAGCTGAACATTTTCCCAACAAACTTATTAACCATCAATACCTCTTTTGAGAAATACTGATTCAATTAATTACCTAATTATCAATTGGGTTACTGTTTGATGTTAAGTTTTTTGAGTTCTTTACCTATTCTGGATATCATTCCTTCATCAGAAGAGTACCTGAAAAGATGCTTTTCCCATTTCATAGGTTGTTTCTTCACTGCTGTGCTAAGGCAGTGAAGAATTTGAAATTTTATGGTGTTCTATTTATTATTTATGATTGCTGCAGTGTCCTGTGGTGTTGGAGCTCTATTCTGGTAGTCTTTCCCTGTACTTGTGCTACAAGGAGGTCCCCTAAGATTTCTTTGGGAAAGTTCAACATTTCAAGCCTCTTTGATCAATTTTTGAACTGATCTTAGTAAAACTTAGAGACAGGAATCGTAATCTAATTTTATCTTCTACATAGGGATATTCGGTTTTCCAAGCACTATTTTTTTAAAAAAAGGTTTTCTTTTCTCCAATGTACGTGTTTGATCCTGTTGTCTAGATTCCAATGGCTGAAACTATAATTTTGTTTCTGAGTGCACTATTCTATGTGCTGGTCAGCATGTCTGTTCTATGCCATCACTATGCTGGTTTGTTTTTTGAGTGATAGCTTTGTATTATACTCTTTTTTTTTTAGTTTCATATCATACTTTGAAATTAGGTATTGCAATACTTTCAGCATTGCTCTTTTTGAGAAACTTTACACTCTTTCAGGCTTTTTTGTTGTTGTTTGCATGTGAATTTTAGAGTTCTTTTTTACTATTGTTTCAAAGAATGTCATTGGCATTTTGATGGAATTCCACTGAATCTGTGGATTGCTTTTGGTAATATGACTATTTAAATAATATTAATTCTGATTATCTATAAACAAGGGAGGTCTTTCCATCTTTTGTAATTCTCCAGTCTTCTGTAATTTTCATTGTACAAAACTTTCAACTCTTTTGCTCAATAAAATTTACATACATTAAATTTTTGGAGGAAATGGTTTTGGTTTCCTCCCCATTCATTCTGATGTTGGTTGTGGGCTTGTCCTAGATAGCTTTTATTATAGTGAAGGAAGTTCCTTCTAGCCTTCAGGATTTTTCTTCTGGGTTTCTGTTACAAAAAGATATTACATTTTGTTGAAGGATTTTTTTTTTTTTTTTTTTTTTGTGGTACTGGGGATCGAACTCAGGACCTTGCACTTGCCAGGCAAGCGCTTATTCAACTGAGCTATATCCCCAGCCCCCTGTTGAAGGATATTTTTAATCAGCTGAAAAAAACATGGTGATTTTTATCCTTGATTCTTCTTATTTGGAGTGTTACACTAACTTGTTTGTAACATGTTTAGCTGTCTGATATGAAAACAACTTGAACATGGTGGATGATATTTTTAATGTGTCATTGAGCTTTGTTTACATGAATCTTATTTAGGATTTTTGCCATTGCGTTTAACCCAAATATTGGTTTGTAGTTTCCTTTTAAATTAATCATTATCTCTTTCTGGTATTTGGAGAAGTTTGGAAATATTATTCCTCTTCATATTTCATTGAACAGTTTGAGAAGCGCAGGAATTAGCTTTCCTGTAATGACCTGGTAAAATTCAGCAGTAAAGTCATCTAACCCTGGGACTCTATTCCTGCTTTAATATCCGTCCTTTTCATTGGTCCATTTAAATTTTTTATATACTCTTGGGTCCATTTTAGTCATATGTAATGGGAAATGTAGCCTTTTAATCTAGATTCTACAATTTATTGGAATAGAATTTCAAAATACTTTCTAATAGGCCTCTAGAATTTGAGTGGTAGTTTGTATATTGCCTTTTTATCTTTAATTTTATTAATATGGGTTTTCTCTCTCTTTTTGCTAACTTGGCTAAGGGTTATCAACCTTGCTTATCTGTTCAAAGAACCAAACTTTTGCTTCATCGATCCTTCAATTTAATCTTTTAGCCCATAATTGATGTTTTCATCTCTGTTCTTATTTCTTTCTATTAGTTTTGGTTTTGAATTTGTTTTTTGTTTGTTTGTTAGCTGTATGATCATGTTCATGATATTTGATATATCTTAGACTTTTTAAAATACATAGCCAGTTTGAATGATAAAATTTCCTCTCATTACAGCCTTCATTCCACTGATTCTGGCATGTTGTGTTTACATTACCATTTGATTGTAAGAATTTAAAAATTTAATTTCATAAATGGCTCACTAATCTTGTAAAAGCATATCATTCAGCATCCGTATGTTTTAACAGTTTCTATTACTGTTTTCTTCTAGTTTAATCCCCTCATTATCAGATAAGCTGCATATGATTATTTCCAAAAATTTTTGTATTTGTTAAGATTTGCTTTATGGTCTAAAGGGCGTTCTATTGTGGAGAAAGTTCTCTGCATTGCTGAAGAGAATGTATATTCTGCTTTGCTGAGTGGAACACTTTGTAGATGTTTGTTAAATTCATTTGATCTATAGTGCAGTTTAATTCTGATACACTGATGCTGTTTTGTCTTGATAACCTGTTTGTGAGAGTGTAGTATGTCCCCGGAAGGGAACTCTACCACTCTAGAGATTGCTGTTTCTCCAGCACTGTCCTGGAAATGGTTTCAGGTTTTGGGAGACATCTTCACTTTTTAGTGCAGCTTTACCTTTTTCTGTATCTCACCTGTTTGCTGTCAGACTGTGGCTGCTGTCTCTACACTTTGCTTAGCTTCATGCTGGCTGATCTTTTGTGTATCTGAAGTTGTAGGTGCTGCTTCCTCTACTCCACCATGATCCTATTTCTTTAAAAAACGCAGTTTTAGATTTCCTGCCTTGTTGCATTATTTTTGTTATACATTGATTAATTTTTATACTTATTTTTATATTGAAGTATAATTTATACAGTGAAATAAATATGTAGTAAATGTAGAGAAATTTTGAAAATAGTAAACAGCCTTGAAAAACCACATTCTTACCAAGAAATGGAATATTTCCTTCACGCACTGCATCGAAGCCCTTTGTAGCCAAAGCAGCTAATCCCAACCCATAGAGGTAAGCACTCCCCGCCTTATTTCTCCAGGAGTTAATTTGCCCATTTTAGGTTTTCAAACACACATCAATTCACAAAAGAGCATAAATGGAAGAACTAGTATGTACTATTTGTGTCTAGCAGTATTGCTAGGGGTAAATAATCTATTGTTTGTGAACTTTTTCTCTGGTTTGTTACTACAATGAATAAAGCATCTATAAACACTCTTATAAAAATTTTTTTTGAGTATGGGTTGTTTTGTCTTGTCTTCTGTTTCTCCCCCTCCTCATCCTCTTCACCCTCCTTCTGCTCCTCCTTGTCCTCCTCCTCTTCCTCTTCCTCTTTCTTTTTCACATCAAGTAAGTTCTCACTTTCCATGCTGGCCTTAAACTCTTGCTCCTCCTGCCTCAGCCTTCCCACCAGCTGGGCTTCAGGTGTGCCTCACTGTGCCAAGTTTAACGCGGTTATAAGTTTTCATTTCTTTTGGTTAAATGCCTCAAAGTGAAGTCACTGGGTCCTGATAGATGTATGTACATTTAGCTTTATTGGAATCCACTGAAACAATCGCCCAGTTTAAACTCCAGCCAGTGATTCTGAGAATGTTTTTCACCTTCTTATTCTTTTTCCTTTGGGATAGTATTAGACTCACTTAGAAGCTGTAAAATAACAGAGTTCTCTTGCACATCCAGCTTTACCCAAAGGTACATGTTATGTAACTGTAGTTATGCACCATTGTGCGCATGTGCCATTATCAAAACCACAGTATTGATCATACTACAGGCATCCTGACTATCTAGTTTTTACCTGTATTGTTTTCTTTGCGGTGTAGAATTCAATGAAAATATATTACATAAATAGGTAATTATAACCACTGCTACAGTCAGATGTAACACTGTTCTATGTCCCCAAAGCAGTTTCATCTCTGTCCACTTCCCACAGACTTCAGCCTCATTGAACCATAACTTTTTGAGATACGGCACATGTTGGGTGTATTATTCATCTGTCTAATTTTATTATTGTGCAGAATTCCTTTTTAGGAAGGTATTATAATTTGTTTTTATTTCACCAGCTAAGGGATTGTTAACTTGTGGGGTTGTTTGGCTATTTCTCAGTTTGGAGCTGTTATGGATAAAACTTCCATAAGCTGAAGTCCTCATGTTTTTACTTGTCTTGAATAAATACCTACAAGTAGAATTTCTAGTCAAACTTTAAGAATAATTCATTAAAAAATGTCAAGTGACTTTCTAATGAGGTCATACAAAATTTGCATTCTATTAAAAATATATAATGATAGTCCTACTTGCCCCACAACTACTTAGGTATGTATGACAATTTTAAATCTTTAACCTTCAAAAATAAAAAAAATCATTTCAAGTTGGTCATTAAACTAAGTTCATTTCATGTACTTAAATTTTAAGTATCCCTTTACACTATACACTGGTGAGTTTACACATTTACTTCATTTATTTGTGCAAATGAAAAGTACTTTACATCTCTGCCTGTCTGAGTCCTGAGCAGGGCTCTGCAGAAGCCCCAGATGCAGGTTTGTGCACAGGCTGCAGGTGCCTGGAGAGCACTATGTGCTTGCTGCGCAGAAGTAGGTGGCTGAGTCTTCAAGCTGAGAGTCCTTGATATGCAAAGAGAGGTGTTTGGAACTTGCCTGAAAGAAGAGTGTGAATCTTCCATCTTGCTTTTCATTTGTATATGAAGAAATAGCTATAAAAAATGTAGGGGCTTTACCAGGAAATTGCCGGTACCATAGAAAGTAGTCAAATGTACTTTGCTCATAAGTACAGTTCAGAACTGAAATCTCTCCTTGCTGGCTTCTCAGAAATGGAGGGCTTTGTTTCACCTGCTGCTGGTCCTGCTTCTCCTTCTGTTGGCCTCTCACCCCTGGTTAGAAAGGTAACAACAGTCATTAGGGCCTCAAATATGTCTTCTCTTTATCAAATTTCTACTTGTATGGTTTTGTCTGTAATCCGATTTTCTCATTACTCCACATTAATCATTTATCCTAGAATTTCCCCTCCACTACTCACATGCCAGGTGAAGTCCTACAATTAGAAATAATGCTACCAAGATCTTGTCCATCTCTCCTGGAGCCAGGGCATAGAGCAAACTCAGGTGGTCTTCTAGTTTCCCCAGAGAGCAGGAGCTCTGACTCTAAACTCACACCCACTTTAATTCTTTCAAAGCCTCCGCCCTTTCACAAGTGCTACCACTTGAAGCTGGTTGTTGCAAAGGAAGCACTCCTTTATATCTTACAAATAGAAAACAGAATTGCTGAAAGTACAGACATTGGGAATTCTCCACTCAAACTGGATGAAGACCAGTTCCAAACCTCTCTGCTCCTCCCCTCCAATGGCTTCTCAGACCAGAATACTAAATTCTATAACATGACAGTGGATTATGTCAATAAAACTCACCTGATTTTACAATACTGGTGAGAAAGAGAATTCTATCAAGTCAAAATACTAGTACAAAGTCCTGTTTTTCCTTTTTATTAAAAATATGATTAAATTTTACTGAGAATACACACTGGGCATAATAGCTCATTGTAAACGAAAGCTGTGAATCAGAACATAAAAAACATTTGGACTTTTGTCCACAGGGAAGTTAAATTTTGTTACAACATTTGACATGTGTTATTTTACATGACCCTAAGAAATGATAGAAGAGGTGGTCAATTCCTCCCATTTGTAAGAGTAAGCTAGGGTGAAATAAATTAGGAAATGTTGAAGAATCTGTTCTTGAGATATTTCTAATAAGTAAATAAAATCTCCTAATAAGTAAGAGAGGAGGAAAATATTCTGTAAGCTTCAGAGGGCATGAGGTTTTGGCCATCGTGAAAGGCAGCATTTTTAGTAACTCCTGAGTTTGAATATACACTGAACATATTCTTCATACTTTATTCTCATTGAATAAATTGCAAAATGTGAAGAATCTTGTTTTGGTTTAGATGTTTTGCACCTATAGGACATAGAGGTAGGTATTTATAAGAAACTCTAAAGCACATCTAAAAGTGAGATGGTTTGTATTATAAATGAGGAACATAAGGAAGACATGTTCTTTCCTGAAGTACTAGGAAGATATTTTTCTATCTATATTTTGTGTTATCTCATACCCAACAAGATAAATATCATAATCCAGCAGGAGATGTTCCTCAATCTATTCAATTCCATTTTAATCCATTGAAGAGGATACCACTTTGGTTACCTTCAGTTTGGATATGTTTTTCATCTGCTCATTCATCTGAACATGAGTGAAACACACACTGCTCCCCTACCACTGTTATCTGTTAGGATACATTTAAAAACCACTAAGGGATGCCTGAGACCTCAAAATGTGCTGAGACCTATATGTGTTATGTTTTTCCTATACATATATATCAAAAAAAGTCACCCTTACTTTTGGGCTAAATGAAGCACTTTATGGCTTTTCTTTGGAATATCAAAATTACCAGTCCAACAACTTTTGCACTATGGGCTTTCAAGCACTATGACACCAGAATAGTCTCTCAAATCATGAGACAGATACTAGACAACAACTGGGCAGGTAGAGCATACAAAGTGGATACACTGGTCGAAGTAGTGATTTACCTGCCATGTGGGGTGGAGTAGGACTCAAGGAGATTTTATTGTGCTACACAGAACAGTTTGTTACTTAGAGTGTACTGACTGTTTCTGTAATTTTTCACTTATTATTTTTCTACCCTGATGGGTCACAAGTACCTGAAATCCTGGAAGGTGAAACTGGATAGGAAGGGCTACTGTGTATGTATTGAGTATCAACTGAATGGATGCCAAATGGGCAGTAGTTGATCTCATTGATGAAAGACACAGTCCCCATCTTTAATCTTTCCCACTACTCATGGACAGCAAAAGGAATTCTTTCAGAGACCTCAGTGTCTAGACAAGATGACCAAGGAAACAGATAAACTCTACTTCTGGACCTAGTTAATAAAGTGTCCTTATTCAGCGGGTACTTGAACTGGGCCTTAAACCATGAACAGATTTTCCACAAGAAATGATTTTAGGCTCAGTGGGGCTGGAGACCGGTCTATATATGGGTGATGATGTTATAAATTCACATTTGAGAAGTGAGTGTGGCCCTGATCTTGCAGGGTAACATGTCTTTCCAGAGCTATTCTCTTCCAAAGTCATACTTTTCAGCCCTAGGAGATGAGGGTATACAGATACCTAGGTAGTTGGATAGATAAGTAGTTGAGATCTAAATAAATTAAACAAGAGTAGAAGAGAATAATTTAATGGGTTTTAATAGTCTGCTTGCTGAATATGTGCAGCAGAAACAGACTTTAAACTTCTCTGAAGCAGCATTGCCCCTTTGTGGCCATGGGGGGAGGCTTTATGGAATACTTTCATCTGGCTTCTTAAACTAAGTCTATTCCTGGATTGGCTCACAGGTCATACATATATTTTAATTGAAAAGCATCTTCCCTTGTGATTATTGGTCATTCTTATCTATTCTTTTATAATAGTGTACTCATTTTGTTCATTTATAAATCCATTATCTTTTATTGAATTGTAAGAGCTTACATCTTATATATAAAAATATTTTGAACAATGTATGTGTTTAGGATAATTTCTCCTAGTTGCTGTCTTACTGTTTTGATTTCTTAAAGACGTCCAAGTCCTTTGGCCAGAAGAGCTAAAAGGACTAGTGATGTAAATTAATTAAAGAAAGTTTAATCAATGAAAAGATAGGACCTGTTCATGATTCAGAAACCTCAAATCTTTAAGTTTGCCAACTTCTTTTATAAATTTAATGCAAGATTAGTCCAAATTCTATTTTTTAATAAGTTGATGTAATGTCTATAATTTATATGGAAAACAAGAATACCTGAATAACCCAAACTATTTCAAAAGAAAGAATATTAGAAACCTCTTTGTGTTAAGACTTATTATAAAGAACAATAATCTGAAGGACCTTGTATTGGTAAAAATAAGACACACGTCATGTAGATTTTGTAATGAGTTAAAGAGCAGGCATTACAGAAGTAGATTCACCCTTTGCCTCTGCTTTTCCTTCTTATTAAATTTCTGTTTTTATACTCTCTTTTCCCCTTACATTTTCTATTCTAGCTACCAGACAGAAGGAATATTAAAGAAAAGGCAGCATTACCTTCTTTTGAAATTATTTTGAACTGTGAAATAAAGGTTAGATTTATTTTTGATATATGGAAATCTTAGGCATTAAAATTTTAAAAATCAGAAGAAAGAAGAATTTTCTTTGTATTCTTTTGAAATTTCTATCTTCCTTTTCTTTTATGAGAGTTTCTGGGTTCCAGATATACTTTTGTGAGTGCCACCTACATCCAATTATTCCAGAATTATATTATTTAATGTATTATAGACTATTTCTCAACCCTGGAATTATTATACTTCTGTTCAAAAATAAATTACAATTTTCTGTGCATTTATTCTTCATTTTAATTTTGGAATCAGCATATCTAGTTTAAATAAATATATAGAACTTTAGAATGATAATATTTTAGGCAAAACCACCTTACTGCAAAGATAAGAATAACTGAATTTAGAGAGTACTTATCCAATAAAAATTAACCTCAACAATATTCTAATTTAGATACCAAATGTTTGTTGAAGAATATTGAAATGAAACATCTGTGGGCTAACTTATCACAGCAAGGTAGTGTGTCCTCATTTGTCGCATCCTATGCATGCCACTGGAATTTGTAATTGAACGTGTGTTCATCATGTGTTTATCAATGTTGTAAGTGGATCTTCTCACAGAACCTGTGTTTATCTTGTTGAATTAGCCATCATTTATGTACACTTATTTTACAGTTGATGCTTTTCTTTTGAGCTAGTGGAGGGTGCTACTGGTGCGCTACCACAGTACAACATCTAAACAGGAAATCAACACTGGTACAGCCATAGAGGTCATTTAAATTTCCAGTTTTAGATACCCATGGGTTTACATTTTATATTTAAGTCCATGATGAGTTAACTTTTAAGTTAAATTTAAGGTTCGCTTTTTATACTATTCATTTTTCAAGACATCTTAAATTTTTAATTTATTTTTATTTTTAAAGACAAGGAATGAAAACACATTAACAAACAAACAGACATTAACCAAACAACACCCAAACCACAGAAGCAACACAGAATTTCAGACAAGGTGATAGGAAATTAACAATGGTTATTGTATTACATATTGATATCTCCAAATTGGTTGCTCAGTTAAGCAAATATAGGCAGGTAAGATCAATCAAACAATTAAACATTAACTGTTCCTTTCAGTAACACAACAGAAATCAGTAGTACAACTCTCTTAGCTATCCTCTGTGGGTGTGTATATATATATATTTTCCCCTTCTTTTCCTCTTTTCTCTCATCCCAGTTTTTCCTTCCTCTTCAATAGTTTCTTTCCCTTTCACAATATCTATTATACCTTTCAGATTTTATTTATTCTTTCAGGTTCCTACACTAGTGAGACAGTATGGTATTTACATAGGTGGGTCTGATTTATTTCACTTATGAGTATGGACTCTAGTTGTGTCCATTTACCTATGAAAGCCTCAAGTTTATCTTTCTTTGTAGCTGAGTAATATTCCATTATGTAAAAATACCACATCTTTTTTATCCATTCCTCAGTTGATGAGCATTTGGGTTGCTTCCATGATTTAGCTGTTACAAATTGAGCAGCTATAAATATGGGTGTATGTTATTGCTGTGGTATCAAGACATTTTTTAAAGGAAAACCAGTGATTATCCTTGGTTTCAGTTTTAGCTGTCTGGGATGATCAAGTAATTACCCAAAAGCAGCACAGACTGTCCCGGCCCGCGGGTAGTCAACGAAGGCTCCTAAAGAGAGGGGGAGTGGGATGAAGGGAGACAAGCAACACGAGAAATGGAGGCAAGACAAAATTCTGATCAAGCCTCGTCTATTGAGCATAAGTCTGGGGTTTATATACAGTGCAGGAGTGGGGATTGACGTCAGTTGGGTAACTAGGCAACAAAGGGAGGTCCAGACATCACACGATATTACATCATCACAGGAAGTTGACCATATATGGAAGATGTTACATAACTACAGGAAATTGACCATATATGGAAGATGTTACATAACTACAGGAAGTTGACCATATATGGAAACTGAAACGAAAATTTCAAGATGGCTGGTAGTTTACAAAATGGATGCAGACTGCAGGTCTCTCAGCAGTACAAGATGGATGCAGACCGCAGGTCTCTCAGCGGTCTCCCACAGGTCCCCCTTTTTTATTTTATTTAATAAAAGATCAAATCTTCTTGAGGGGACTGTGCCTATCTTTGGTCAGGATGTTTTCACGTGGAACCAAACTATACCTTACCCGTCACTGGAAAGCAAGGCAGCAAAAGGCCTTGTTCCTGTCTTAGGCGGTAGTTGATAACACATGTGAGCTTCCAGTTGTCCATCTCTGGCTATCCAGTCCAGCGCACCAAGGCGAGAAAGATGAAACAGCCCATTGATCTTACTGGGCATTATTAGAATTTGTTTTCTTGAGGTCCATAGCAATTTTGTGATAATGGACCTGAAGCCATTTCATTTTAATAGCATCCATCATATTAGTAAATTGTTGTCTAATAAGAGCCACCAATCTATTGAAAATACAGGGTCCAAATAAAATAATTAACAATATCACAATTAAGGGTCCTAACAGAGGGAGAAGATAGGGTAAAATTTTATTTCACACACTCCAAAGTGGATTTTTAAATAATTTTCTTTGTTTTTTTATCAGATCTTCTTGAAGTTTTTTTATCTTTTCTCAAACGATGCCAGACTTGTTTGCATAAAAGCAACAGCATTCCTGTAAAGCCAAACAAATTTCTCTCTGTTCTGTAGTTAAAAGATCTAATCCTCTTTTGTTTTGGAGGACTATCTCCGCTAAAGAATCTATCTGATCTTGAATATCTTGAATAGCACTAGATAAAGCTTGAACTTTATCAACTATTTGATTAGAAAGCTTGTTATAAGAATGTACAGCAACTCCTATTTTTGCTGAACCTGTGACTAGAGCTCCTGAAATTTCTAATCCTACTAATAAAGGAATAAATTGAACTACTCTTTTAACTCTTTTAGGATGATCTATAGCATAATCAAAGCTGGGAATAGGAATAGGTTTATCTCCGGGTACAATTTCTATATCAGGTAATAAAGTAGCTATAATACATAATCCTGTCCAATTATCAGGTAAAAAGGTAAAAGCTAGATTTCTTCCACAGACAAACACTTGACCTCTTGAAAGGCAAATAGAGGAACTATAAGTAATTGTTTGAATACAATCTGTAAAGGTAACAAATCCGACATCAATTGTATTTTTGTTACTCTGAAAACTTTTTTGTATATAGGAGATAAGTTTAACAGCTATAGGTTGAACTTTAAATGGTAAGCTTAGGGTGCATTTAGGATGTGTAGGGTCTAAAACACTATATAGAGTAAAATTTGAAGGAATAGCAAGAGGTATGAATGTACCTTGATTTATGCATAGCCAGCATTTTTTAGCCAATTTAGGGTTAGACACATTGAGAACCATTAAAGTAGCCATTAAAATATCGGAGGTTTGAACATTTAAATCATTTTCTTGTAATTTAGAAAATGTCAAAATATGATGATTATTTTTAAAATATTTTAAAGATATTTGTTTTATAATATTTTCCATACGACTTTGTACATTAATTTTTCTAATTTTGTCTTGTGGTCTGCCACCATCAGAAATATGTATCAGGGCAATTTTATTCCAGCACACCGGTTTACCTGGGGTGTCATGGCATGAAGCCTGAATATATTTATGGCTTTTTAAAGTCCATGGAATATTGGACCAATCATCTCCAAGAGCATTAGTAGTAGTGTGCTGCAATACGGCTGTAAAATATACATTATTATCCATTTCTGTACATTTTTGTACTGATATATAACAAGAAGAATGTATTGCAGCATAATAAGTAATACATTCTTTAGGACATAGTCCTGGTTGATCATGGGGTATTACCGGCGGTTTATAATAACATTTATAGCTTTGTATGAAAACTCCTTTTATAGTTTTCATATATGTTAAGTAGGATATTTTATTACCGCAATCTGTGTAACTGATATATTGTTTAGGTTTAGCTGTAATAGTACCTCCCTCACAATCACATGGAGCACCATACATGTCTTGTCTTGTAAACTTACCTTGTATTTCTTGTCTACTCCATTTTACCAATGTTTTTTGGTGTGGGGAAGATTGAAGACCACCATCACAAAGTTTCCACAGGATGATAAAAATTCCCAGTGCCAGAATCCAAGTTTTGGAATCCATTATTTGAAAAAACTGTTTGTAATGCTTGGTGTAATGGAATACTTAAACTTTTTGTTACGCGATTAATTACATAATTTGTTTTGTATCAAATTTGAATTTAGATCTTGAAACAGTTTTATAAAATTATTTATACTAATTTATTATATTAACTTTATCATTTTATAATTTATGTCCTTATTATCATAACACCCAAAATATTCATTAAAGGCCTTTAGGCGAGAACGGGCAGTTGGCCAGACCACTCATCCTTGGGAACATTTTGTATCCGCCAGGAGCTCTCTGGTTGAACAGAATCTTAATTTTTGGGTTTTCTTAATTTTTAAGGACATAAACAAAACTTTTAATAACAGTTTTTGACAGTTGGTCTTATACTTATTTTTATGAATATGAAAAGCGGATTTTACAATTATACATCAACAGTATATATGTAATAATCCTTAAATATTAATATCTTTTAAGATAATTTTTCATCTTCAGAATCATCTTTCAAATTATCTTGTATATATTGTTTAGAATCTATTTGTTTTATCAACCGTTCTGGTAACCATCTCGCAGATTTCATTTCTTTAAAATATATACATACTGATCCTCGACCCCAGATAAGGACCGGATCCGGACCATGCCATGAATTAGTTATAGGGTCTTTCCATAGTACAGAAGCAAACTGTTTTTGTGTTTCTGTATGCCAGAAACGAGAAGCTGCTGATTGTCCTTTAGCATCCAAATTTAAAAAATTGAGAATAAATAAAGCATGAGAAAGAATATTTCTTGGTGACCCCCTTATGGGATACCATTCCCCCGCTTTTATTTTATTTATAGTAAGTTTTATAGAAAGATGTGTTTTTTAAATTATTTTTTGTCCTTGTGAATTATAAGGTATACCTGTAATATGTTGAATATTAAGGCGTTTACAAAATTTAGAAAAAGCAGAGCTGGAATAACCTGGACTGTTATGGGTCTTTATCTGTTGTGGACATTTTAAGACAGAAAGAGCATTAAGAAGATGTATGGCACAAGAAGGACAATTTTTAACAATTTGTCTAGCTTGTCCCCTAGTAATTTTATGTATCAATCTGAGTGATTTTAAGATGATGTAATTGATGTGTTTGTTGTGTTAAGGTAACGTTATCAGTATCATCAGTAGGAGTGACAACAGCCAATAAAGAAGCTGTGTTTAGGCGAGTAGCTAGGTTAGCTTTATGATTGTCTTTGACTAAAGGTCCTGGCAATCCAGAGTGAGCTCGTAAATGTCCAATGAAAAAGGGATGTTTTTTCTTAATTATAAGTGATTGTAATTGTTGAAAGAGATTTCTAGCATTAGAAACAGGTTTAATTTGACCAGCAGTTTTTAATAATGGAACAGAATGTGTAATGTAAGCACTGTTTGTATAAATATTAAATGATTGATTTAGAAAAATCAGAAAAAACAGCAATAATAGCATGTAATTTTGTCAATTGAGCAGAAGAACTGTTTGTTTGAAATTGTACTGTTAGGTTTTGATTAAGACAAACATAGGCAGTTATGTCCGTTGAAGAACCATCAGTAAATATTAACAATGTATCCTTCAATGGATGAAATGTAGTGACTTTAGGGAAAACAAATTTATGTTTATTAGCAAAATCAATAAGTTTGTTTGGAGGATAATGATTATCTAAAATACCTATATAAGAAGCCAAAGCAACAGGCCAAAAGTCAGTAGTTTGTATAAGTCAATTGATTTGATCTTTAGTATAAGGTTGAATAATAACATCTGGTTTTTTATCAAAATAACATCTGTCTTGTTTTCTTTTTAAAATAATAAGATCAGATACCATTTTATAATATGGTTTAATAACCTTTTTAGGCGTGATAGGTAAATGAACCCACATTAGAGGTGTTGTTTGTCAAAAAACAGCAGTTGGAGATAATTGTGTATTGTAAATAATAAATTGTAAAGATTTATCATAATCCATAAATGTAATTGTTTGAGATAAAATAGCTTGTTTTACTATATGTATAGCTTGTCTACCCTCAAGTGTTAGTTTACGAAAAGATGTGGGGTTGGCATCTCCATGTAAAATATCATAGAGAGGTTTTAATTGACTTTTAGAGAGTTTTAAATAAGGCGTAAGCCAATTAATATCTCCAAGAAGTTTTTGAAAATCATTTAAGGTTTTAAGTTTATCTAATCTTAGTTCCAAATTTTGTGAAAAAACTTGTGATCCTCTCATTTGAAAGTCTAAATATGTATATGAATCTGTAAGTTGAACTTTATCAGGTGTAATCTGTTGTCCTTATTAGATAAAGCAGACTGTGGTTTTTTATAACATTGAAGTACTTTACCACCATTTTGACCAGACACTAAAATATCGTCCATATAGTGTATGATATAAATATCTGGCCATCGATCTCTTATCAGTTGTAAAGCTAGAGCAACAAAAGATTGACATAGAGTAGGACTATTTGTCATGTCTTGTGGGAGAACACACCATTGGAATCTTTTTATACGTGCATTAAAATTAGTAGCAGGCAGGCTGAAAGCAAATCGTTTTTGATCATCAGGATGTAAAGGTATGGTAAAAAAACAATCTTTTAAATCTATGATAATTTTGAAATAATTTAAAGGTATAGCAACAGGTGATGGAAGACCTGGTTGCAAAGCTCCCATTAACATCATGGTTTTATTTATCTCTCTAAGATCTTGTAATAATCTCCATTTACCTGTTTTTTTTTATGACAGAAATAGGAGTATTCCAAGGAGAATTACTAGGAATAATATGGCCAGCATCAAGCTGTTCTTGTACCAACTGTTGTGCAGCCATTAATTTTATAGAAGATAAAAGCCATTGATCGACCCAAACAGGTTCTTTAGACAACCATGTAATTTTTTTTGTATGAGTCACAGGAGAATCAATGGCCCCTATGGAAAATGGCCTAAACCTGCCCTGTCAAATTTTGGAATAGGTTTTATAGGTGTTGTTATGTCAGTATTATTTGTACCTAAGCCTTGACCTGGTTTAAATCCTCCTCTCAACATTTGAGCAGTGACTACATCATTAGGGCTTTCCATAATCATTTCAAATTGAGATAATAAATTTCTTCCCATAAGTTTACTGGTAAACCAGCTATAACATAAGGTTATATAGTGTCTTTATTATCTTTTGAATCTTTTTAAGTTAATATTTTTGAATTTTTTTTGGGTTTTGACTTTGTCCTATCTGTAGCTGTAAGAATTTGTGTATATAATCCTGGATCATATAAAATTTGAGCCTTTTTGGAATCAAAATTGTCTTTTTTTACCAACATATCAAAAGTCCAGTTATTATTTATTTGAAGATTGTGTTTAGCAAACTCTTTACAATTATCTACAAATTTTGATTTTCATAAAAGATATTTTCCTCCAGAAAGAGTAGCTTTAGCTAATATATACCAATCTGTAGGAGTAAACCAATTAACAGCTATAGATTTTAGAATGGCTATAGTATAAGGAGCTGTAGCTCCGTACTGAGCCATTGTTGTTTTGAGCTCTTTTATCATTTTAAAATCTAAAGTCTGAAGATTGTGGAAAACTTGTCCTTGATCATTTGTTGTTTCAGTTACCGGAAATGTTTCCAGTTTATTTATATCTATAAAAGAATCAACTTGAGAAATAGGAACAACATGAGGAATAGACTTTGAAATGACACCTTTTACAGTTGGTTTTAAGTTTTGTAAGGTATCTGTTTTTATGTCCAATTGTTTTTTAGAATCATGTATACTTAAATCTTGTAACTGAGAGATAAGATTTTGATGATTTTTTTAAATTTTAATCTCTTGAGCCAAAAGATTTTTTTGTTTTATTTGTAATTTTATTTGTTCTTTAATAAGTTCAATATTAGTCTGTAATTCTTTAGTAGAATCATTAAGAACTGGGTATGTTGATGGAGAAGCATTATGATTAGTACTATTAGATGGAGGGCATTGAATATTAAGTGGCCAATCAAAATTATAATATCTAATAGCCATTTTTGCTGCACGGTATTTAGCCATCTTTGTTACATCATCATCACTGTCATGTGATTCCTCCATTTTAGGCTCAGAAATTTTTGACAAATCAGGATATAACTTATTTTTGGATTTAGTTCCTCCCACATCTGATGAGTCACTAGGACTGGGCGTGATTTTAGTTTTTCTCAAATCAAGAGGAGTAGATGTAACTTCCGGTTTTAGACCGGATTCAAACTGGTTTGAGCCTGATTTTATGGGTTCCATCTTTTTTATATCCGTCATGGAGGACTCATTGTTCTCAAATTGTTTAACTTGATTGTCCTCACTATCACTTTTAAAAGACATAAGGTCTTCATCTTTTTTATCTATATTTTGATCACGTGTCTTATGTCTCTTAAGTGAGTTATAATAATATCTAAAGGCCAAGTCTTGGCCCAAATCTCTTTTTTAATAATAGTAACATCGGCACCTGTATCAATCAATCCAGAAAAATTTTTTACCATCTAACCATAAGGTCATGAGAGGTTTATGTGCAAAAATAACTCTCGCCCAATATACATCTGACGAGCCAAATCTTTTATTACCTCTCTGTTGAGAGACAATTTTATTAGATGTCTGAATTAGAGGCAGAAGTAACACTTGTGTAAATCGTTGTCCAGTTTGAATTGTATTAATAAATTTAGGAGAAGAAGCCATGACTTTAATTTTACCTGTATAATCATTATCTATAACTCCTGGAAAAACTTGAATACCATTAAGAGTAGAAGTACTTCTACCTATTATAAATATCTTTTGGCAGAGGTCTAAAAATTCCTGTAGGAAGAGCCTGAACCCCCATTTCAGGTGTTAATACTGTGTAGGAGGTGGAACTGAGGTCCAATCCTGGGCCACCTGTTGTTCTGCAGAGATCAGAAACAGATTGGTGTTGTCTTGTGACGAGTTGTTGGTCTGTGGAACAAATTTGAGTGCCCCATAAATTTGTCTGAGTTTGGGTATAGGTTTGGGGGCCTGGGGCTGTATTGGAGTTAATTTTTTGTCTTTAATATTTTTGTTTGATTTACACTCTTTAGACCAGTGTGTTTCTTTCTTGTATCTAGGAGAGATTCCTGGTGTCTTTGTTTTAGAGTTGTTAATAGAACCTTTGTTATAGTTTTTGGCAAAATGACCAATTTCTCCACAAGTAAAATATTTGCTTCTGTTTTGTTGAGATAAAAACTGTTGGACTGTATATCCTTGTAGAGCAGCAGCCACAGCAAGACCTTGCTGATAAACAGTTTCAATGTCAGAACAAAGGCGTATTTTGAATTGTTGGTTGTTTTAAAGCCTCATTTTGAATATTTTCTTGTAAAATAATTTTATCTTTTTTAACTACATTAGCAATTATAACATCAAAATTTCTATGATATAAAATTTTATCAATTAAATTTCAATATGAAAAAGCAGTTATCGGAACCTTTTTCGGCCCAAAAGTTGTATAATAAACCTTAAGTGTATCACCAACTATTTTTCATCTCTTTGAACTGATTGTTCCCTCAATAGGAAACCAAGGACAAACTTCATTAATATAATCAAAAATTCAAATAACTGTTTATATTTAACCTTTACTCCTCGTGCCTGGAGAGCTTTTTCTGGCCCTTTAATAAAACATTTCATGTTTGCTAATTGCTTGTCCCATAGTTGTTGTTCTTACCTAATTGTTGTCCGACCGCAGCAGGCTCCTGCTCCAAACTTATTCTCTACTCCAGTCTCATCGGAGACGTGTATACGTTTTTTAAGAACAGTCGTCCTCACTTGATCCCCCGTGCTCGAGCCCCACGTTGGGCGCCACTTGTCCCGGCACGCAGGTAGTCAATGAAGGCTCCTAAAGAGAGGGGGAGTGGGATGAAGGGAGACAAGCGACACGATAAATGGAGGCAAGACAAAATTCTGATCAAGCCTTGTTTATTGAGCAGAAGTCTCGGGTTTATATACAGTGCAGGAGTGGGGATTGACGTCAGTTGGGTAACTAGGCAACA
The DNA here is from genome assembly GCA_004027595.1 of Dinomys branickii. Classification (NCBI taxonomy): domain Eukaryota; kingdom Metazoa; phylum Chordata; class Mammalia; order Rodentia; family Dinomyidae; genus Dinomys; species Dinomys branickii. The sequence goes on along the minus strand of PVLD010002449.1, from coordinate 55,132 downwards.
AAGGGAGGTCCAGACATCACACGATATTACATCATCAAGGAAGTTGACCATATATGGAAGATGTTACATAACTACAGGAAGTTGACCATATATGGAAGATGTTACATAACTACAGGAAGTTGACCATATATGGAAACTGAAACTAAAATTTCAAGATGGCTGGTAGTTTATAAGATGGATGCAGACCACAGGTCTCTCAGTGGTCTCCCACAACAGACAAAATGTAGTTTCAAGATTTCTTTTAGAGAATTCAAAACCTCTTCTATTTTAAGTTTATAGATTTTCCTTTTTATATTTACTGTGATTTCCCTAACTGAAAAACAAATGGGAAATATAAGACACAAACCAAACCTTACCTATCACCCTTTTGAATCTTTTATTGTGTATAACAGGGAGGGTTTTCATTACAGGTTTAGAAAATGGTGACAAAAACGTCACCTTTCCAGAAATGCATACACTTTTAATCTTTCCAATTTTCTAAGAAAAATGTGCATACATTTTAAAATCATCACACTGAAAGTCTCCTTGCTCAACTATAAATTCTTTTCTGATACTTGGCACATGTTTTCCAAAGAAAAATTACCTCTAAATTGTTGTAGAAATTAAAAATAGCTCTTTCATTATTACTGTTTTCTAAAATTATATACTTTCATCCATCACTTTTCACAGTCATCATTCTAATATGATCTTACTCAATTTTCTTGTTGCTGAGAGGAAATACCCGATACCCAGAGTTAAAGGAGGGGAGGTTTATTTAGCTCACAGCCTGTGGAGGTTTCACTCCATAGTTGTCTGACTCCAAGGCAGGGTGGTATGGCAGACAGGCTCTGCGGAGGAGCAACAGTCCATGGTGGGCAGTAGGTAGCAAAGCAAGAGTAAGCAAGGTGACCACAACTCTTTTACCCTTACATCTGATCCAGGCTATGTAGGGTGAGGAGCACTCACATCCTTAATCCTGGCGCCCCTGACCTGAGCATCGCACCATCAGTCAATCTCAGCACTGCACACTCTAGATCCTGCCACCTCTGAAAAAGCCCACCTATGCCTGCATGTGGCTTTCAGGGGACACAAAGGCCTAACAAAGACCGAATCACTCAGAGTCCCAGGCCGCCCTCCTGGCTTCTTCCCACTCTCCAGGACAGATAGCTGTTTATGCTCGTATCGGTGGGTCTTGAAAAGACAAATATTGCTACTGAACACCCTAACTATATCTCTCTATGGTATTTTTAATCTCATTTATTAAATTATTTGCTTTTTACTTGTTTTACTACAAATCTCTAAATTTTAATATTTAAAGACATAAACACAATGCCTTTATTTTACCTAAGATTTAATGCTAACTCCTTAATATCATTGAATGCACAATATGCATTCAAATTTTCAATTATTTTACAGTTTGTTTGATTCGGAATCCATCTCAGGCATACAAACTGTGACTGACTGACAATTTTCAGATTTTTCAGATGTATATGTATTAGTTCTCTAGGAGGGTTCTCTAGGAGTACTTAGTAGACTATATATGCATAATTATACTCCACAAGGGCATTTATTAGGTAGGCTTCCTATGTCAGATGTGGAAGAGCTCACCATGGCCTCTGCATGCTGGAGAGCCAGAGTCCAGTGGCTTCCCAGACAAATGTGCAAAAGCAAAGAACAAGAGGGATCAGCAACGCAGCACCTGTCCCCGGTCATCACCAGGAATCTCACTGTAGTGTTGCTGCTGTAAGTCTGCACCGGAAGACCAAAGAAGTTGGAGACACGAAGACCAGTGTCTGAAGATGATGGCCGCAGAGGACAACCTGCTGGGGAAGACCGGCGTACTTCCAAAGGGGCGCGCTTCCTTTCTTTCCCTGTTTATTCCACCCAGGGTATAAGCCTATTGGTTGGCGCTGCCCACAGCCGGGATGTGTCTTGTCCCCTCCATTTTCTGGCATACATGTTAAACAGCTACAGATAAACCAAGGACTGTGCTTTACTAATCTGCTACATGTACTTAATCCATTCGAGTTGATGTATGATTTCACAATAGGTTCTCTTATTCTAGTTTACTCCTTGCAGTTTGTATGTTTGTTTATTCTGAGACAGGGTCTCACTATGTAGTTCAGGTCTTGAACTCACTATGTAGCCCAGGTTGGTCTCAAACTCATAGATATCTTTCCTGCCTCGCCTTCCAAATGCTTGTATTACAGATGTGCACCACTGCACCAGGATCTTGTAGCTTATTATTTTAAAAAATCGCATTTTTTTTGTCCTACAGAAATTTCCACCATATGGGGATGTTGCCTATGCTTTATTCGTGATAGTTTTGATGTATATCTTTGTCTTTTGTATTTAGTATAAATTGGTATTGTATTAGATGGCAATCTGTTTTAAAAATCTAGAGAACAAGAATCAAAAATGTTTTTTACTTCCATTGAATTAAAAGAGTATTGGATTATTTCTTCCATTTTAACTAATTCTGTTTCTTTCTTTTGGGAAATGCTGAAGGAGACTGGAGTTTATGAAATACTGATGGAGCGAAACACTAGGGATTGCACTTGAAGGGAGAGCATATACTTGGCACAGTGCTCTTCACCCCAACAGACTCTGTCTCTGAGGGGCAGTTTTCCTTGGAAAAAGGGAACCTCAGTTAAGAGATCATATGGAGCAATTTGCAGAGGTGTTTGAGATGAGAGAGCACAAAGGTGCGGAACTGTACCTCATTACCTGAAATAAGACGGGAATGAGGGAAAATCCAGTGAAGAATACACATGGTATGTAGGTTGTAGTAGGGTCAGGAAATGGCAAATGCTACAATTAGAAAATTAAAAAGAGATAAGTGGTAAAATTGCAAGCTTATTTGTACCCCTGTTAGTGTATCTAATATGTACTTGCACTTATTATGTACTAAAAAATAAAGTTAGTGTGGATCACCTCTAAAAGGTAGAGATGCAAAGTGATTCATGGCCCTGGACGGACACTGAGGAGGAGATGCTTGTACTAGTGTTTTTGTTGCTGCTACTCAGAGTTTAGCCGGGGCCACTAGCCCAGGGAACTGGACAAACACTGAGGTGTAAGTATCTAGTGCAAGACCGGAGACGCTGAGATGTAGGATATGAAGTGATTAATTTTGGGAAATACCTGAAGAGGGAAGGGATCGTTAGAAAATATCAGGAATTAAAGCCAGAGGACCTTGTCAACAATCTCATTTTTAGGGGCTAGAGTCGGCCCCAGTTATCCCCCAGGCTATGATGGTTTACATCCCTGCACTCACCAAGAGGCCCTGTGCATTATAGCTTCTTGACAGCCACATGTTCACTAGTGGTAAACTTGTAGCCTGACTCAGGTACAACCCAAAGACAAAGCAACATGCCTTCGACATTTGATAAACTTTGTCCTCCCATTCTACTTTGGAAGGTGTTATATTCACTATATCATGTTCTTTCATCCTGTGGCACTAAGCCCAGTGCCCACTGACACTGCATTAAGCCTGCTTAATTGTTAAACAGGTGGGCAGCTCATGTTTGTTCTGCTCACAGCCCTTGTAAACATTTGCGAGTGCAGCTGTGCTCTATCTAGGGCTCTGATGCTGAGGAAGCCCCACCTCGGGCAGCAGCCTTAGACCCTCTGGAAAGAGGGACTATCTTCACTGCACAGGGGATGTTTGGGTTCCCTGTGATTTGGGACATCTGGAGAGAGTCTGTGTCACCTGAGGTCCATCTGTTGGCAAAGACAGTGACTTCATGTCTGCTAAATGATCACTTTCTACATTATCTGATTCTTTCATGCTGGGAAAAATGTGTCTAATGTCTTGTAGAAAGAAAACCAATATATCATACTCAAGTAAAACCACTTTATATGAATCAACTCCTAGAAATGTGTCCAGTTTATCTTTCTTTGAAGCAGAGTAGTACTCTGTTGTATATATATAAAAAAATCTTCTTTATCTATTCATTGGCTGATAGACATTAAGGCTGTTTTTAAGATTTAACTATTACATACGGTGCCACAATAAACATGGGTGTGTATATAAGCTGTGGTGTGATAGTACCAAGCAGGGGAATAACTGGGTCAAGTAGAACCTTGGCTTTAGTTTTTTGAGGAATTTCCACAGTGGTGGTACCAGTCTATACTCCCACCAACAGTGAAGAAGTGTTCCTTTTTCTTCACAGCCCTGGCAGCATTTGCTACTGGTTGAGTTCTTGATACTAGCAATTCTTTCTGGAGTGAGATGGAACATCAGTGTTGTTTTAATTTGCATCTCTCAAATGACAGATGTTCAACATTTTTTCATTTATTTATTTTCCATTCGTATTTCTTTATTTGAGAAGTATCTATTCATTTCAGAATCCCATTTTTTGCATTGATCTTTGTATTCTTGGAGTCTGATTTTTTGAGTTCCTTGTATATTCTCAATATTAGTCCTGTCGAAATTTTTCCCCACTCTGTGGGTTATCTTTTCATTGCATTGATGGTTTCTTTTCTGTCCAAAGATTTTTAATAATGCTCTAGTTGTTGATTCTTTTGATACTTCCTGTGAGATTAGGATTTTATTTATAAAGTCTTTGCCTACACCTATGTCTTGAAGAGTTTTATCTATTCCATCTTCCAGTAGATTTAGTATTTCTGTTTTAATATTTATATCTTTGATGCACTTTGACTTTAGTGCATGGTGAAACATAGGTATAGCTTTAGTCTTTGGCATATGAAAAGCCAGTTTTTCTGGCACCATTTATTAAAGAGACTATCTTTCTTTGCGTGAAGGTGTTTGACCCCTTTGTCATAGATAAGGTAGCTGAGTGTGTTTGGAGTTGTTTCTGGATCTTCTAGTCTGTTCTGTTCCTCCTGGGGTCTGATTTTTTGCCAGTACCATGCTTATTTTATCGTGGTAGTTATGTGGCACAATTTCAAGTCAGGGACTGTGATGCTCCTGCCTTACCTTTTTTGCCCAAGATGGCCTTTGCTAATCTAGGTCTCTTCTGTTTTCAAATGAATTTTATGAATGTTTTCTCTCAATCTCTGAGGTATGCTAATGGTATTTTGATTGGGATTGCATTAAATCTGTATAACAGCTTTGGGGGTATGATCATTTTCACAGTGTTGGTTCTTCCTGTCTATGAGTGAAGAATATCTGTCCATTTTCTGAAATCCTCTTTGATCTCTTTTTTCAGAATGTTGTAATTTTCTATGTATGGATCTTTTACTTCTTTTGTGAGATTGATTCCTAAGTACTTCTTTTTTTTGGACGGTATTGTGAAGGGTGTGGTTTCACATGCCAAAGACTAAATTTCTCTCTCAGTGAGTTTGTTGTTTGTGTACAGGAGTGGTATTGATTTTTGAGCACTGACTCTGTATCCAGCTACACTGATTTTGCTTCTTATTTCTAGGAGTTCTTTGGTAGAGTTTTTAGGTTCTTCTATGTAGGTTATCATGTCATCTGCAAATAATGACAATTTAATTTCTTCCTTTCCTATCCTTATTCCTTTTATTTCTCTTTCTTGTCTAACTGCTCCAGTTTATGTTTCCAGAACTATATTGAATAAGACCAGTGATAGAGGACATCCTTGTCTTGTTGCTGATTTTAGAGTGAAAGCTTTCAGTGTTTGATCGTTTAATATGATATTGGCTATTTGTTCGTCATAGGTGGCTTTATCAGATTGGGATAAAGACCATCTATTCCAATTTTCTGTAGGGTATTTAACACAAATAGGTGTCCAACTTTGTCAAATGCTTTTTCTGCATCTATTGAGATGAATTCTTTTGGAGACAGGATTTCACTATGCAGTTGACACTGGCTTTGAACTCTTTTTGACAAAGTTTAACTCTCTGTAGCCCAAGCTGGCCTTGAACTTACAACAATCCTCTTGACTCAGCCTCCCAAGTACTGGGATTTCAGGGGTGCACCACCACACCCAGCTCCAAAATGAATGATTTTGTCTTTGGCTCTGTTAATATGTTGTATTACATGTATTGATTTGCATATATTAAGCCATCCCTGCATCCATGGGATGAATCCCTCTTGAACATGGTGTATAATCTTCTTGATGATTTGCTGCATTCTGCTTGCTAGTATCTTATTAATGATTTTTGCATCTATGTTCATCATGGAGATTGCCCTGTAGTTTTCTGGATCATTCTTTGGTTTTGCTATCAGGGTCATGCTTGTCTCCAGGAATGAGTTAGGAAGTATTGATTCCTTTTCAATTTCATTGAAGATTTTGAAGAGTAGAAATACTGTATCTTCTCTAAATTTCTTGCAGAATTCAGTAGTGAATCCCTCAGGACCTAGGCTTTTCTTTGTTGGTAGGTTTTTAGTTATATCTTCAATTTCATTGACTGATACTGGTTTATTTAGAATATTTATGTCTTCTTGATTCAAATTTGGTAATTCATGTGTATCTAGGAATCTGTCCATTTCTTCTGTGTTTTCCACCTTATTAGAATACCTTCTCAAAGTATCAAAGATCTGGATTTCTGCAGGTTTCATTATGATTTTATCCCTTTCATTCCTAATTTCATGGATTTGTGTCTTTTCTTTCCTTTTCTGTGGAATTCAGAAGGAGTTCCTGACAGTAACCTGGGGTGGCTGTTAGATGACGCCCTCTGACCAGAATAGAAAACAGAAGGCTCCAGAATGAGGGCTTCTGTGGCCAGATGCAGGCAGTGGCTGGCTGGAGCCAGTTCTGTCAGCTGGAAGTAGATGAGTCAGAAGTGAGGAGTGAAGCACTCACTAGGTGTTGGGAGCGACTGCAGCAGCTGATGAAGGTGCTAAGTTCGGATTCTCCTGGAAGAATGGGGCTCTTTTTCCCCTTTTTTTTCCTTTGAGATGCAGGGAGGGGTTTGGTTTTATTTTTAACTCTGTAACAACCCTTTTCCCTGCAGTCAGGAACTATGGGTTTTGACAAATTATCACCTCTGACTTCTGCATGCGTGTTGCGTACCTTTGAATGATGGTACAATGGACAAAGGATGGTTGCCCCTCAGAGGGAGACCATTCAGATGTCCTCCTGGCCATGCCCCTCTGGGGATGTAGGTGTGACTTAGCTAAGGAGTGTGTGGGGCCTCTGCTGCGCCATTGGTTGACTGTCACAAAACCACAGATAAGAGCCCAGCAAGCCACCGTGACCAGCTGCCCAGTCTTGGTGCAGAGATAACGGAGCAGCCTGTTGCTTACAACGTCCACTGTGCTCGCTCGCTCGCTCATTCAACAGGCCTCAGAGGTGAGGCCTCCGGCTCCCTTCCAACTCCCTCAGGGGTGGTCCTCGCTGAGAGGTGATCTCCCTCTTCTGTGCGAGCTGAGCAGGACTGACAGACAGACTGACTGGGGTGTCCCTGGAGGACTTAACCAGAATCAGGATGGCAAGCAGACAGACACACAGATACACTGTGCCCTCCTCTCTTTGGGGTCTTATGTGAGCCACTTGAGCCGGGAGCCAGGAATCAGGAATCCTCCTCCAGCTCTCCAAAGGGACTGGAGAAATCTCTAGGGCGCAGCTTCCCATCAGGCCCTGGAGAGGTTTCTGCTCTATCCTTGAGGGCCACAACCGGTGACCAAAGAGATCAGCACTGTTGGTCTTTTTGGCTGACATACCAGATGAAACAGCAAGCAGACATACTGAAAGAACACCGAGCATTTGGAGGCAGATTTATTTATGTGGATGGGCATTGATAGGAATTATTCTCAAAATAGCAAATCTTCATCTCTGGTGGTCGAGGGCTTATATGGGATAAGCAAGCAGGAAGTACAGAGGCAGACTGGCTTGGCAGTTGGAGACTGGTTCTTACAGTATGCTTCACAGTGACCAGCTATGCATCATAGCGACCAGCTCTTTCTAAGAAGCAAAAGTAACAGGAACTGTAACTGGAGCTACTACCCGAGCAACTAACACACTGAAGTGTACTGGCTGGAGGGCACCTTCTGCTACAGTGCAGGCTGGCCTTGAACTGGTTTATGTAGCCCAAGCTGGCCTCGAAATTATGGTGATCCTCCGACCTCAGCTGGGATTACATGCATGTGCCACCACACCTGGCAGGAGTTACTGTTCTCAGTGAAAGCAGCCTAAGGTCCCAGGCAAGTACTCTGTTATCATAACCCATATATTAAAGTTGCTCCTACAGCAAAGCTAATGGGAAGTGAGTAATATATTGCCTAGTGGCGTGACTCCAAAATTAATGATTTGAAGATGACTAAGAACAAAAAAAGCTCTAGTGATTATTTTTTCTTGATGATTTATTCATTTTATGAGAACAGTCTACCTTTGAGGTTTTTTAGGCCCATTTATGGGTCTTTTGAAACATGTCATGTTACAGAGGCAACCTAGGAGTTTGCCATCCCAGCCTTTTGTCCTATCCCTGCCCCAACCTGATGGCTTGTAACTGTCTCAGATCTTGGAGAGACACAGGATGGGAAAAGGGAGAAATTCCAACACTGAGCAATCCTTCCTCATCCTCTACTAGTATCCCAGGCTTAGTTTTCCTCAAGATATTTTGTGCTCAGTGATCCAAATCTTCCACTGTAAGTAGGGAAATCAAAGACCACTTCACTGAGTGCGAGCCTGAGGACATGTAACCAGGATGGCAGAACTGGGGTCCAGGGTACTTCAGGTAGAAGAGTCACCACTTTGAAAGGGTTCCCCTTCCCCATTGCCAGTAGCTGCTGCTTCATAGAAAGGTAAGCACCCACTTCATCAGCTGCCAGGGCTTCCTGGAGGCAGCACTGGTGGGGTTTTTGTCAGGCTGCAGGTGCCCCCTGCACACTGTGCCTCTATAGCACAGAAGTATGCAGCAGCATCTGCAGCCCGGGCAGCAGTGATGGACAGGAAGCTGGTTTTGGTGGCGGTGTCAAGGGTGGCTCTGAGTCTTCCACTGTGTTTCTGTTTCTCATTTAATTGCATCAAAATTAGTAGCGCAAGACTTCCACCTGAATCCTGTCTATACCACCCTACACTGGTAGGGGTAGATTTGTAACCGCAACTCACAGAGGCATTTTCGCCCTCCTGGATGTTCAGAGCCCGAGGAATCTCTTCTTGTTGGCTGTTCACACCTAGGGAGAAATGCAGGCCAGAGACAGAGTTAGTTACTGCACTTCCAGATTGCATTGCCACGTTAACAGGAGGACTTCACCTCTCAGCAACGTGGATTTTGAACATTTGTCTCCCTGTTCCGCCCACCAGGAGCTCGCACTCACTGGACAGCTGAGAACACAGGATCACCAAGGACACTGGCAGGAGGTCCTCCATTTTTTCTACTGGTCAGGATCTTAAGATTCAGCTCTGGGCCTTAAAAGGAGAGTTAGTTTCCGTCACTGAGTATATATGTATTCCGCCCTCTCAGAGCCTCTGTTTCTTAACCTACTAGTGAGAGGCAGATTCAATTCTTTAAAGTGTGCGCGCGCGCACACACACACACACACACACACACACACACACACACACACACACAAACCCAGGGAGTCTAAGGAGAGGGAGGTACCGCCATCTTGTGGTAGGAACCTCTTCCTGCAGACGACTGCTCTGGAATATACAGAGCTGACTCAGAAGGGACAGCTATCCATTCTCTCTACCTTTATGGGACTTTAGTTATAGCTCACATGAACAGATATAGTTTAATTCAAGCAAGAGTTTAATATAGTTTAATATAGTTTAATTCTGTCAATAAAGACAGAATGTTAGAACCAGTATTTTACAGGATACTTTCAAGAAACACCCCTAGATTTCCTACAATTACTACACTACTAGAAAATGTGTCTGTGAACTCCCTTTCTTAAATTTTTTTGCTTAAAATTGTATACAAACCAGAGTTCTAATTTTTGAGCAATAGCAATGAACTCTGATTGAATTAGGTGGAAAATGAATAAATTAGTAAATACCAAGTTTGCTTTAGAATCCCTGCTAATGGTCAGAAACTCTGAGCAGCCGCTGGGGCTCCTCTTCTGGGTTCCAGACCCTGCAGGTGGCGCCCGTATGGCCACCGATGTCTGGCACGGTATGCAGCTGCAATCCTGCGGTCCCTGCTACTCTGTCATCTCCATCGTGGTGTCATTACAACCACTCACTGAAAGAAACTCTTAGTCTAGTCCCTTTTACATGAGTAACTTTCAAGTCAAAACTAGGGAACCACCCTGAGGAGTGCTGGCCCGAGTCAGGTGTCCATCCCTGCCTGTACAGTAAGTGGGGCATGTGGAGTATTAGTTTTCCAGGCCTGCCTAACAAGGTACCACAGAATGGGTGGCTTAAGCAGCAAAAAAATTATTTTCTAAATTCTAGGGGTTAGGTGCTCAAAGTAAGGGGTCAGCAGGTTTGGTTTCTCCTGCGGTCTCCCTTCTTCACTTGCACGTGGTCCCTTTCTCACCATTTCCTCACATGGCCCACCTTCTGTCTGTGCTGTCTGTGTCCTGATTTCTTCTTATAAGGGTACAAATCAGGTTTGAATAGGGTCATCTCAACTCCATTTTAACTTAATTATGTTTAAAGGCCCCATCTCTAAACACACGCATATTCTGCCATATTAGGGGTAGGGACTTCAAAGTAAGAATTTCATGGAAACACAACCATCGCCTAACAATGAATATCTGGGAATTTCAAGTGCTATGGCAGGAGGCAAGAAGGCACAGGTAGAGAATAAGTTTCCCAGTCAGACCACCGAGGTCAAGACAGTCAGTGATTATGTCCCTATGAAAAATTGATAATGGGTACTGATGACGTTGTGCTACATTTTCAGAGTTGTGAAAGTTAAAAATGAGCTAACATAAGGCTGCATGGTGTTAGGATTGATTGTAATGAGTCAGGACTTCTTACTGCTACAAGGAAAGAAGTCCTGATTTGCCAAATTAATGGCAAAACCCCCTAGAATATTTCATAAATGTTTCAAAATTGAGTTTAGATATTCTGTGTGAACAACAGAGGCAGTGATGGGGAATGAAGAAAGGAATGAAGGGAAAATGAAGGAAGGATCGAAGGCAGCGGAGGATATTGCTGGCTGGAACAGGTGTGGATTAGAGGATTCTGGGAGAAAAGTCTGGAGAAAGGTCTGGGTCAGACAAGAACCAAAGTAAATCCATGCTTTAAATAGAACACTGTGAAGTATGGGTGATTTTTGTTATTTTAAAAGGTAACATTTCAACATGCTTATTTCATGCTCTTTTTTGCACTTGATCGTAGCCAAAAGGCCGTGATATGATATCTTTTTTAAAAGGACTGTTATGAAACTTAGAATAGTGCAAAAAGATGCCCCCTCTTTCCAAGACATTACCTGACTTGTTTGATGTCGCATTATAAAGAGAGAAAGAACCACATTGTATTAATATTTGTGTGTACTTTACTATATAGAAAAAATGATTCAGACTCAGGGAAGAACTAAGAGGTTAGCAAGTTAGGACAAAAGGAGCACTTTTCATTGTACCTTTGAATTTGGAAATATAAGAATTATTTACTCTTCACAAATTAAATAAAAATACAATAAAAAGAATTTAAATGATTCCATATTAAAATGTCCATTAATATAATACATCAGCTTAAAACATCCATGTACTTTGCAAGACAACAATAAATAGCCAACTGTAAATATTTTCTTTATATAAAGTTTCAATTGATTTGAAAAAAACCAAATAATCATGCAACAAGACAAGGCATATCTCTTCAAATTTGTCAATAAATATTATACACAGTGAATAAAATGACATCATTTTAAAGTTACAACAAGGGAACGAAGATGAAGCTCAGTGAAAGCTGCTCTGCTTTGCATAAGCAGCCCTGGGTTCAGTTGCAAGAGGGAAAAAAGAAAAAAAAGTTAAAAGATGTAATTGCTCATAAATATTTATTAAATGACTTCCTGATAATAACTTTTCACAGCACAATAAAAGAATTCTATTTATCATACCAGCAACTTTGCTTATCTGTAAAAAGTTCTGGACTGAAGGATGAGATGGCAACTTGCCCAGGACCCCTCCTAACCAAGAGCTAATTTTCTTGTTACTTTAATAAGCACCCTCTTAATTTCCTCGTTTTCATCTATGATTTCATTCTTCAACTTTGTGAGGCAAGGGCTTAGGTTTATATGGTCTGTACGGAGTTAGGTCTCTGAGGATTAATACATGTTAACAGGACGCAGTGTATGCTGACACAGTCCCTTACCTCCAGTCCTACAAGGTGTTCGGTAAGTTCTTTCGATATGGCCTTCCATTATTTCTTAATCTCAAATAAATGCTAAAATCCTATAGTTTCCCAGTTAGATAAGAAAAAGAAAATTACCTACTACCAAAATATTGGGGTTATTTTCCGCCAAAACAGTAAATGCTAAAACTTCACTTGTCAGTATAAGTCTGTGAATCACAGGAGTATCTGAGTATTTTAAGAGATCTGCAAGATGAAAATTATTTTCAAGATAATACAAAGATATTTGGGGGTGGCTGTGTTAACATTTACAGATGCAGCAGCTGTCGTTTCACCTCAATAAAGTCAATGACACCAAGCTGTCGCTAGTGATCTCTGTGTATGGGTCACCACCTCATGCAGAGAACCACCACATACTGGAAAATAAAAATTAAAAATGGGTTTGCACAAGAATGTCTTTGATGAAGAGGCAAAAATATCACTGTATCTTGCACCTTAAATAAACTTTTTCATCATTTTGTGTGATGAAATGGTCCACGCCATAAGGTATATCTGTAGTGTATTGTGTGTTGAGGTGTCAGGAATAGGACCGGGCAGTGTTAGAAGTGAGAGCTGGCCTACCTGTTGTGTCATAGAACTCCATGGTTTTCTTTCAAAGCATTAATGCAGAATAGCTGGCTTGGGCAGTTATTTGACATTTTCTCAAAACATGAAATGTGAGCTAGAAACTAGAAGAACAACAGAATTGTTCTTGATAAAATTTCAATATTCAGGTTAAAAACTAGAACTTTGAAAAATGTGCATTTCCTGTGGAACTCTTGGTGCCTTCCTCATTTTCAATGATTTTCCTGATAAGATTAATGATGATAGGGAAACAGGGGAAAGAAACTCCCAACCTGCTAGAGATCTGGGATGAGTTCGTGCTCTCTAAAATCAAAAAGCGAATTTCAGGAACAATGGAGGTTAAGAACAGAATTTATTTACTGAGGGAAAGAAAGCTTCTGACTGAGAGAGATGGAAGGAGACCTGAGTGGGTTGCCAAGGAACCTGCCTTTTCTAGGGATGTTTATAGAGCAAAACCACAAAGTGAGATGGCTCCAAGGTGGGAAACAGGAGAAACTGCAAGGTGGATATGAAGTGGGACAAAACTATGGCCAACCAGTAAGATCACAAGTATAATTGCTCAGGAAAAATTGACTGAATAGGGATCCAATGGGGAAGCAAGGCATGCAGCAAGGGGCATGAACACAAAGCAGGGCTTATCCTGTAGGGGTTGGGTCAGTGGCTCCTCCTGGCCTTTTCAAGGTGATTGATACCTATTTAGAATATCAGTGCCTGAGGTCCATCCCTAGGGACGTATGTGGGCATGTCTGTTTTTAATCTTTTGTCTTGGGGTCTGGCCCACGTCTGAGGTGCCTGTCTCTCCCACAGTTGCTAGGTATCTTGTTGTTTGCACTGGATCCTGTAGGGACCTCGCCCTATCTGACAAACCTTAGTATTTCTGTCTAATTTAGCTGCCTACAACAACAGCAGAGTGTGAAATGTTTACACTATCTATTTTGTAATTTAGACAAACAAGAAGTTGCTAAAATACTTCATACAGCCTAATATTCTACTCACTAGCTTAATCCATTGGTGACATCTTATAGAACTGTCACCAGAGAGGGTTTGAGCAGGTCCCTGAAGCTGAAATAAGAAACCTCATCTAACCTTCTTCTGGAGTAACTTTGCAGATTTGTTGACTCCTGTCACAGAAAAAGAATTACAGTAGTAGTCAGTTACAGGCATAGAAAGGGTTTTAGTAGGAGGAGATTAAAAGGCACACATTCAAAGAAAGGGAATGTGAGTCTTTAAGAGAGAGGAGGGCACAGTACATTTTGGAGCTGGGAATATTTATTTTTTGGGCAGTGAAAATCTGTGGAATTTGACCATCTATAGCCTCAGTCTTGCTTTAGTGGGTGGTGAAGTATGGCCCACTGACAGAAAATTAGTGGTCTATTCGTAGAGGAAATCTACTTTATAGGTGCAAAGAGGGGGTCTGCTCACAAGTGGGAAAGACTATTTGTGGAAAAAAGGAATGATTGAAACTATTTGCAGATGAAAGGAAGGGAACTGCCCACTCTTGGAGAAGGGGTAGGAAAAGGTAGATCTGGTGTCCTGAAAGTGTGGTATTTTAAGAGATCTGCAAGATGAAAATTATTAAAATTACTTTTAAATTTTAAAATTATAATTTTTAAATTTCTCTTTGCCTATTTTTAATTTCTTCTAGTGTACCTCCCCACTCCCCCCCCAAGACTTTGATCCTTATTTTTAAGGGGTGTAGATTTGATCCGTTATTTTTAGAAGAATGTAGAAGGCCTTACAGTCTATCTTCTATAACTACTTCAGGCTGAGGAGGGGCACTGATCCTGCCTACCCAGGGATCAAATGCTCACCCTGACTGATCTAAAAGAGAGAAAAATGGGTTTTGTTGTTTGGTGAACCATCCTTTTATAGTCTGGAAAAGAGTACAAAAGCATTAAGAGTTATTGATACTTAAGTTTCATTTTATAATAATGTTAACCAAAGAGGCACCAAAAATTAAAATTAGAATATTGATTAATAATGACTTAAAAATGGTAGACATTAGTAGCATTTGGTATAAGCCTTTTCCCACCTTACTTTCCACTGTGAGGTGTTTGTTTAAATATAACAGGTACCCTTTAAGTACATGTAGATTTCTCCTTATTTTGTCAATAGGAAATTTCATGTCCTCTTATTTTAATAACCATGGCAAATGAATACACTGGATAAAGATACCTATGTTTTCACAACCATTGGGCCATTATTATTATTACTATTATTTACGATAGGGTTAGACCCTGTACCTGGCCTCTGTGTTGTAAAACCTGAAAACTTTTTTAGTGACTGGCTCTAGATGATGTAGACACAAAGCCTGGGGAAGACAGACTTAGTCTGCACCACGAAGATAACAAGGCTTGGTAGCTGTGATATTTATATGTCCATTTTTGTTTTATAGCACTCACATACAAGAGACTAAAACTTTACCTGACAGATACTTGAAAGTACATCAAAATAATCATTATTAATGGTGCATGAGGGATGGCGTGAAAACCCAGGTTTCACATGAGCAAAAAGCTGAATTTAATTCTGTCTGGGGGCAGACAGGCTGAAATCATGGATAATACCAGCAGCTGGCTGGAGGAGAAGGTGAGTTTATACAGGGCTTGGGGACAGGGTTACAATCTCACGGAATCTGGGTGAAATGTTTGGAGGGTCCGTGCATATGTGCAAATAACTCTGGACTTTCTGGTGCTGGGGAGAGTGTATGTCCTGCCCTGAACCTTCCTTTATGGCCATCTGTTCTGTTTGCTGGGGGCAGCATGGCCTGTTAGGGGTTTTCTGTTGTTTGTAGGGGGCAGTGTTTTTACTGAGAGGGTCTTTCTTGGGTCAGGCCTGACAATAACATGATGTGACTATTCTGAGAGCCCAAAGGACATACTGAAAGATTAGTAGGATGAAGAATCCTGGCTTCTTAGAGCCGTAGGCCAGAATGTTGCAGGTCGTGTAGCAGAACGCCAGTCCGGGCTGGTGCAGTATTTGAGGATACACAGCCTAGCTGTTGGCTTTATGTTACCATTATTCTCTACACAGCCATTTTTGGTTACACTTTTCTGTTCAGTGTTCAAGACCAAGTCAAAGGGAAACCTTTGTTAATCAGAATTAATCTGTCTATATATGCAATTTTCATGGTCCGTTCAGGCTTCCCAGGGGTTACTTTGTCAGTAGCCCTGGCAGGAAGGACACAGCGGGGGGAGGAAGCAGTTCAGGGCCAGTGTGATTCCCTCTCTTCTAACTGTGCAGGGTTTGGGCAGCCTGGGACACACACGACCACTCCTGTATCTACATACATACCCCTCCAGCAAGTGCAGGGACAGCCCTGCTGGTGAATTCTTAGCAAGTTCTCATAGGCACTCACAGCAGTGTTCCTCCGTGGGATTCCGATAAATAGTGCTGCGATCCTAGTGGGTGCTGCCCTGCTCACTGCGGTTTTCCTCTGAGGTTCTGTTACAAGCAGCTGAGTCAGATAGAAATATTATAGGCAGTCAGAGAGGACCGGGCCCTCAAAGGAGCCAGTGCACAAGATGAGATACTTGGCGAATGGGGAGATGGGCCCTTCCGCTTTGGGGGAGACCGCAAGACAAAAGGTGCAACAAAGGAGCCCACATACTGCCCTGGGGGTGGACATCGAGGGTTGATATTCTCAATAGGTAGCCATCACCTTGAAAAGGCCAGGAAGGGTCACTGACCCAACGCCCCTGTAGGAAAAGCCCTTGCTCCGTATTCATGCCAGCTTGCTATCTGACTGGCTTCCTCACTTGATCCTGATTTAATCAATTTCACCTGAGCAATTAAAATTTTAGAGAACACAAACACGCCCCAGAGACTTTCCGGGTGGGAGCCTCTTTCCCCTGTACCGGTTCTATCGGAGCCCGCAGGTGTGCTTGCCCTGGCTGTTTCTCCCTCGGGCTCTGCCTTCGCCCTTACACGTTGTACCCTGGTATTCTCTATAGGGTTCTTTTTACCCATTAGTAAATAATAGTTAGAACAGTAGCTACTCCTTTGTTATTATCTAATAATTTTCACATTAAATTTTCCTTACTCAAATGACTGTTAGTTTTATTCCCTGGCAGTGGTCAGATCTGTGAAGTGCAAGAGAGGGAAAGAACTAGATACAGAGTGTTAGAGTCCATCCCAGCCCCAACTTCTGTGGCAAAACTACAAGAGCCAACTCCGCCTTCCCGACAGACATCTGTAATCTAACTTGCCTCAGACAAGATAGCTGCTATCTAATTCACCTCTTGACAGCATCCTGCTCTAATCTAATCCACAAATGTCAGCCACTATGGGAAATGTCCTGGCTGCTTAAAACCACTGGGCCAAAATCTTTGCACCACTCTACCCCTATATAAACCCAAACTCCTTACCTCTCTACCCCTCAAGTCCCACCCTTCGCTCCCATTCCAGTAAAATTCTCCTCTCTGTTGTTGTGCCTTTACCTGTCCCCCCACCCCCACCCCCGACCTTACACGGAGAGACCACAACACACACAGCTATGAACTGGTGCAGGATTGGGCAAATCCTTTGCTTGGGAATATGGTGACAGGCACATCTGGGGCTGTGGGGAGCCAGAGCAGCTGGAGAGGTGCAGCTGTACCATGTAAACCTGGCGAGTCCTTTGTCCTGGAAACCAGTGCCTTTCGGTTCTGTGTTACATGGTTTTTACTACAAAACTTCCTTTCTAGGTACTTCTAGAAAGAATAAATGCACTGATTAAAGCAGAGTAGGTAGTAAAAAATTTTGGGACATATTGTTGAGGTTCATGTGAATCTGTCGTTAATGACATTACATCCAAGTTAAATTCAGTGACAATCTCTTAAGTATGAATGCCCCTCTGTGGTCATTTACTCCCAAGTCAAGGAGTTCTGCGGTGGATGGAAGTCTTGCCCCTGATGAGGGCAGCCAAGAAACCTTTGATACCAGCTCCCAAGGTATGCCTCAGAGGAGCTGGGGTGTTGGATTAACCCGAAGAGCACAGGGCTGCCAGAATTCCAGGATCTGAACCTCACCTGCACAGGAGAACTTCAGAGTTGGAGGTGTCATCAGGCTCAGTCACGGTGTGGGCCCTGTTCCTCCTGGCACAACTGTGGATCAGAAAGAACTAACAGACTGTGGAGAACATGGCATTAAACTGACTCCTGTTCACAGCCCACAGAAAGACAGAATGAAAGCATCTTTACTGACTGAGGAGTACTGAGGTTTCTTAATTAAATGTTGAAACACTGCAGGATCAAGTTATTTTCTATCCATCATCATTGACTCTGACCTTTCTTACACAAGAAGTGGCCCTTTAAAATTTTAGTTCCACAAAATTAAAAAGCAATAGGCCACAAAAATGGAATGCTCATTAAAAATTCTAAAAGAGAGGCAGACTGACAATGTTTTAGGCAGCTGAGTTAGATAGAACTATAGGCAACCAGACAGGGCCAGCCAGTACCTTGAAGGAGCCGTGCAGAAGACAAGATACCTAGCAACTGCGCGAGAGACAGGCACCGGGCTGTGGGCCAGACCTCAAGGCAAAAGATCAAACAAATGTACCCACATACTTCCCCAGGGGTGGACCTCAGGGATTGATATTCTAAATAGGTATTAATCACCTTGAAAAAACATGGAAGAGCCACTAACCCAACCCCCTACAGGAAAAGCCCCTGCTCTGTATTCATGCCCCCCTAGCTACATGACTCGCCTCCCCGTTGGATCCTGATTTAATCAATTTCACCTAAACAATTATTCTTGTAATCTTATTAGCTGACCATAGTTTTGTCTCATTTCACGCCCACCTTGCCATTTCCCATGTTTCCCACCTTGGACCTGCCTCACCTCCTGGATTTGCTCTACAAAAATCCCTAGAAAACAAGGTCTGTGGCAACCCGTTGGGACCCCTTCTGGCCCTCTCTTGGAGAGAAGCTTTCTTTCCCTCAATAAACATATTCTGCTCTTAACTTCCTTTGTTCCTAGAATTCATTCTTCCATTTTAGGGAACAGGAACTTGTCCCAGAAGTAGTTCAGGTTGGGAGTTTCTTTCCCTATATCAACAAGTCTCATCCTTAGTGAAAGTGCTTTTGTAGCCATTAGGAAGACGCCAGTGTGTTCCTCTGCTCCAGTCATGTAAATCTGGCACCAAGCAACAAGGGACCCTGGCTGAAGACTGGAAGTGGCAGGTCCTGGAGATATTGTGCTGAAGAGATCTATGTGCCCATAGGAAAGACCCCTATTTTCTTAAGAAAATCTCCCCCACCCCAGGTAACTGAGAAGAAAACAGAGAGAGGCTGACTCTCATCTGTGCTTCTATAAAGAGGAATATCAGGAGACGTGGGGGGGGGCAGAGAAGTCACCTTGCAGTTTTCTGTGGGAAATCGGCAGAGCTGCTGACATCAGTGTCCTGCTAGCTGTGCCTTTGCTGGGCACAGACGGAAACATCTAGGCTTTCCTCTCCCACAGCACTGCCTCCGCTCATGGTGTCCTGGTGATACAGGAAAATAAAACTCCCAACCTGGACAATATCTGAGACGAATTCGTGTTCTCTAAAATCGAAGAATGAATTTTAGGAACAACAGAGGTTAAGAGAGAATATACTTATTGAGAGAAAGAGAGCTTCTGTCCAAGAGAGGGACAGAGGGGATCCCGAGTGGGTTACCTCGCCCCCCAACCCGACTCTGTCTTTTCTAGAGACTTTTATAGGGAAAAACCATGCGGTGAGGCGGGTCCAAGGTAGGGGAAATGGACAAAACTATGGTCAGCCAATAAGACTGCGAGGATAATTGTTTAGGTAAGACTGAGTAAACTGGGATCAAATGGGGAAGCGAGTCACATAGCAAGCGGGCATGAATACAGATCAGGGGCCCTTCCTGTGGGGGTCAGGCTAGTGACTCTTTCTTGGCTTTAGAAGGTGGTTGTTACTTATTTAAAATATTAATCCCTGATGTTTACACCTAGGGAGGTATGTGGGTGCATTTGTTTAGCCCCTTTTGTCTTGAGGTCTGGCCCACAGGTGTCTTATCTTTTATGTTGGCTCCTTCGAGGGCCCGGCCCTCTCTGACTGCCTATAATATTTCTATCTAACTCAGCTGCCTGTAACACTGGTGATCAGGTAAGTGTGGAGGAGAGCAGAAAAGGAAAAGTAGCCTCAGCAAGAAGGAAGAGACTCAACTGGGCCTAGGACAACCTGAAATAATTATCAGGATCAGGGACACTGTTTCCTTAACAAAAGAATCAGAATGTATAGCTTGAAAGCTGGCTGACAATTCACTTAAAAATCTCAGGAAAATGAGTATCTCATTCAATGTTTTGTTTAATCCTCTTTCACAGTAAACAGAAGAAATTAAAATTCTGTAAACCTAGGACAAGGTTGTAGTGGATGTGGAAAATGTCTCCAGTGAGACTGTGCCTGAAAGGAGAATGAGGACGTGGGTACAGTGGTCATGTTTCTGTCTCCCTCCTTCACCTCCCCAGCCCTTTTCCGTTCACCTTGCAGACCCACCTGGCCCCTTCTGCTGTTAGCATGAGGCATGGCTGACATTTCTTTTTTACTGCAGTAAAACACTGAACACTAAATTTACTGTCGTAACCATTTTTAAGTACTGTATACAGCTCAGTAGTATTAAATTTCTCCACATTATTGTGCCACAAATCTCCACGGCTTTTGCCTCTTACAACACTGAAACCTATGAGGCATAGTACACCATTCTGAAATTCAATTAAGCCTGTCTTTTCCCCCCTCACTCTTATTTATAGTTTCTTCCTCTCTTTTACTTTTTCTCAATATTTTTATTATTTTCTCCAGTTTCTTCTCATCTCTTTTGTCCTGGTTTTCCAGTTTCAGAGGAGGAATGAGAGAAGACAGTAATCACTGGAATAAATTTGGAGCCATATTTCAGAATTTTTAGTGAGAAAAATCAAGGCTGCTTATAGCTAATAAATGTTTTTTTCCCGCAGCTTCCAGCTTTTCCATGGCCCTCCCTGATTCTTCTCAGTTTGTTGGGATAATCATCTCTGTGTCACCTAGCACTTTAGAAGTCTTTAGAATTTCCTTGTAGATAAATATGTGGTGATTCTTCCAGTGCTAGCATGTGAGTTTTCAGGTGTTCTCCAAACTGCTCCTAACTCTTAATAAAATATTCGCTAATATTCAATGAATAACCTCAAGCTAAGATAAGGAACAAAGTAAGAATGGTTAATCTCTTTACTCTTATTAAAGATGGTGCTGAAGGATTTCCTCAGGGCAATCATGCAAGAAAAAAATGTCCAAATTAAAAAAGTGAAATTACACCTGCCTGCAGATGACATGACAGAATTTATAAAATAACTTTTGGAAATCATTACAAATGGTTAAAACTAAATAGATTTACTAACAGTACAGAATAGAACAGCAAAAATACAAAATCCGCTGCATTTCCGTATACTAATAATAGGAAAAGGAAATTAGGAAAACAATCCCATTTCCAACAGCTTCAAAACATTAACAGTTAGGAATAAACTTAACTAAAAGAATGAAAGAATTGCATGCTGAATGCTATAAAACATTGATGACAGTAATAGGTAAGATACAATTAAGGAGGAAGAGACCTGAAGATCATGGATTGGAAGAATTATCATTACTAAAATGTCCGTACTACCCAGGTTAATCTATAGATTTACTGTAATATTTATCAAAACCCTAGCTGCATATTTACAGAAACATTAAAACATCCAAAATCTATTTCTTAAGACCCTAATGTGTGTACAAATGACCCAAAGTAGCTAAGACAATCTTGCGGAAGAACACAAAGATGGCAAAATTCTTTGTTTCAGGGTGTATCACAAATCTGTAGTAATTAAAATGTTGTGGGACTGACATATGAGCCAGTGGAACAGAATGAACAGAAAGACCATGGATAGATACTCAGCTGGTTTTTCTCAAAGGCATCAGGAATTCCCACTGAGAAAAAAAATAGTCCTTTCAACAATTTGGACGTGCACCTGCAAGTGATGACCGTGGACCACTAGCTTATCACACACATACGGAAGTCAACTCAAAGTGGATTAAGACTTAAATGTAAGTAAGACTGAACTGTAGAGATGCCAGGCAAATGTGGAGTGCACGGCACCTAGGAATCAGGGGAGGGAGACCCATGTATGCTCTTCAGTGTCTCTGTATCTCCTTCCCCATATTTGCTGCAACACCCACAGTATCACAATATCATGTGCTCTGCGATAGCTGATCAGTGCAGGTCTTTATTTGAAGAAACAAAGCCCTCTGCTTCAGAAACGCCTCTAGATACTTTCTTGAGAAATTTGGACTCACTCTGCACCCCTACCCTGAGGCAGTGCCTGTTCCCCTGTGGTTTGTGCACAGGTAGCAGGTGCCTGGGGAGCACTGTGTAATCTTACTGCACAGAGGTAGGTGGCTGAGTCACTGTGCTGGGAGTTTTGGATGTGCAGGGAAATGTGTCGGCTGGCTGTGTTGAGCCGCGCTGTGAACCTTCCTTCTTCTTTGTCGCCACTGGAGAATATGGACATCAGCACCTCGGGTCCTCTCCCAGGATACTGTCGGTACCACCTGAAGGTGTCAGAAGTGCTGTCCTTGTAAGTGCAGTTGAGAGAAGCAATGCCTCCTGCTGGGACACTGAGGGTCTCAGGATTCTGGTCCACCTTCTCCTGCTGGCCACTCACCCCTGGGGAGAAAGGTAATGGTCAGATGGAAAAGATTATTTAGGTAGTGGGTGCTTAATATGCAGAAAGAAAATTAACTTCTCATGGGCCTCCAGCTGTCTTTCCTCACTCAGAGAGTAAACACACCCAAGTTTCTACCAGGGGGCCAGAATAGCTAACAATTGCACGTGTAGTACTCTATGTTCCTCTAAAAATGCCCAAACTCACAAATGAGCTGAAGCCACAGGATCAGGAGTAAAGCACCAAAGGATTCCGTCATTCTGTCTCCCTGGTTCACTGAGATTTGATTTTAAAGCATGACATCTTCAGACAGTTCTGCTTTCTCTGGAAACAAAATGAATCAGTTTTCTCAGTTACAGAAGAGCTTCTTTTTGCCACCACTTCTGTTACACACACACACACACACACACACACACACACTGGCACAGGAGCCTTTGAGAACTGTCCTCAGGGTCCCTAAAGCAACAGTGCCATCTTGTGGACCCATGATAGTGAGGAAAGGAATTCAAAATGGAGATACTTGTGTGAACTGTTGAAGGTTAAAATCTGACTCTTCTGTTAAATTGAAAATTTAGAAACATTTACTCCAAATCAATCTCTGTGGATGTGCAGTATGTGGACGCATGCGATGTTTTACATCAAGTGGTAACACATCAATCCAACATGTTCCCCATGTGACCAGCAGAAGTGTATATATGTATACATGTCTACTCAGGTTGTCTAAGTTGTGCTGGGTCAGTCCATGCACGCAAGTAGAGGAGGCAAATACTCAGTAACACAGTTAATGTTGCTTAGCCAAAGTGGTGTAATGTCCATGTCAGATAAGTTAATGCAAAATATGAAACAGGATTAAAATCTCCTTCAGGTTAAATGTTTGTATCTGGGGAAAGAAACTATTGATCTGTCTATATTGGAAATAATGCTTGGGTTTTGGTCTTTTTGTGAAGAGCCAAATATAAGTGTCTCATTCCAGAGTCTTGTGTGCAGAACATGATGAATAATATATTATACTTTGTATTGTGGGCTACTCAGATTGGTTGAATCTTGGATCAGAGGGGATAGGATTGTGGTTAATCCCACAGGCTGGTTTCATACTAGTATTTAGAATTCTGCTGAAGCAGTTTTAATTAAATTCTCTTGGAGGTTAATTGAAGGTATTTAGTCTCAGTGTGTGTCAGTCAGAATAATCAGTGTGGCTGGTGCAGTGCTGTGTTCATAAGAATAATTAGTACAGATTAACACAGCATAGGACCGGGAGTGGATCTGCTTGGAAGATAGCCCATATGTGTCTTTTACTCCCGCACATCTTACTGAGTTTGGCAGTAATGACAGGCTTTGACATTCCTGTCTGGACCATTTCTCACTGGAAAAGTGAGGTAGTGTCCCTCTGAGGCAAAGAGCTGGCTCCCTGGTGCTTGGTATTAGAGCAAGGGATTCCCTGGGCTCAGAGTTCCTCCACCGAGACACACACCTGCAGAGCACCATCTGCACCACTATATCTCCTTGGGGGATCTTAGTGCAGAGCAACTGAAGTAAACCTACAGTGCTTATGCTGTTTTCTGTGTCACTGGCAATAAAGTCCTCTGTGTCTAACTCAGAAGTCTTTTGTCTTTACTGACAGCACCAATAAAACAACAAAACAACTTACTCATTAATTTGAAAAAGGTCAGAATTCAAAACCTGAAATACCCTATCTACTGTAGTAAAGATCTGACTACTTTCTAGAAAAATAAGTTTCTCAAAACTTGACTAAAACTTTACATTTTTAACAATGGGAAGGGCTGGGGATATAGCTCAGTGGTGTAAGTTCCTGCCTGGCAAGTGCAAGGTCCTGGGTTCAATCCCTGGTCTCACAAGAAAAAAAAAATAATAATAACAATGTGAAATGTAGCCCCTTATTGGATTTTCAGTTTCTTTGGATAAAATGCATGGGCCATTTCCTAATATATTTTAATGAAATGAAGACTTCTGTAAAATTAGTACTGCGGATTCAGATGCCTATTGGTCTTGTGAAGAGCCCGATGGCTGCCACACAGATAGTAAAAGTAGGAATGTGATTTTCCAGTCCATTGACCACAATAATTATTTTTCATTGTATCCCTTTAAAATCTAATCTACAAAATGTCTGAGGCTAATTATTTGAATTTGTTTGCTGGGGAACTTTTGCACTTATAATAATTTGAAATAAAAGTTTGACAGGTGCTTATAATAACTTGACCTGAGAAATTATTTTTATATTTTCCCACTTCTTTTAGTTATGGCTTTTTTTTTGCCCTTTTGGTGTTTCTCCACTGGGCTACTACCCTTACAGTGGGCTCAGCCCTTCTGACTGCATTCAATGAAATGAGTTCAGGTGGACGAGCGAAGGTTGTGACCTTGTCCCTGTGTGGCTCAGTTATTTAATAGCAACCCATGAACAGAGAGTGGAGATCTGAGTCTGGGGAAAAGGGCCAGAGAGAACTGTGCTGCCCTCTGATGAAGCAGAGATTATACACGAAGTTGCTAGGGTGGGAATGAGAGAAATGGAAAGGGAGAAGGAGGGGAGGGCCAAGCAGCATTATTCATTCAGTAGATATTTATGAACTGACTACAGTGCTTCAGTCAATTGTCTAGGCACTAAGGATAAAGCTGTTAATTAAAAAATCATTAAACTGGTCTTATAAAACTGGTATTTTATTTTATTTTTTGGCATTTTTGAGACAGGGTCTTGCTATGCAGTCAGACTGGTCTTGAGCTCACTTTGTAGCCAAGGCTGGTCTCAAACTCGAACGATCCTCCTGCCTCAGCCTCCCGAGTGCTGGGATTACAGGCATGCACCACCATGCCCAGCATTAAAACTGGTGTTTTAATCAAGAGAATAAACACCACATTGAAACATAAATCAACAACTTAGCTACATGTCACAATACGTATTATGAGGGAAATAGCCGGGTTGTGGTAGAATGGTTGGGGAGGGCTTTGTGTGGCTACTTAGGCAGGAGATCAGCAGAAGTCAGGAGATTTCTCTGGATTTGAGCTAAAACCCTCATGGTGAAAATGAATCAGGCTGGCCAAACTTTTGGGGATGTATATTTCAGGTGGATAAAACAGTAATGAAAAATATGGCAAGCTTAGAAAACTGAAGGAGCCAACTTCATGGATGCAGAGAGAATGAGAAAAGAAAATTAAGGACTGAGATTGCTGGGCCTGGTGTTGTATGCCTGCAATCCCAGCCTTCGGGAGGCTGAGGTGGGAGGGTTGCTGTGAGCTCCAAGCCAGCCTGGGCTATACAGTGAGTTCAAGGCCAGCCTGAACCACATAGCAAGATCCTGCCTGGAAAGAAAGAAAAGAAAAAGACCAGAAAGAACTGAGATTAAAGATCAGGCCAGTTTCAAATTATGTAGAACCCTGTGTGTCACAACCTAAAGTTTGCATTTATTTTAGGAACAATAGAAAGGCATTGAAACATTTCAGGCAAGTATATACTTGACAAAAGCTCTGAAAACATCACTCTGGCAGTCCATAAGACCTGTGCTTCTCCAAGTTAGGTGCCTGATTTTTGTGCGGACCTTGTCACATATAAACTCGAGGTCCTTCAATTTGGCAGGGTTCTGAGATTTTGCAGTTCCAGAGGCTGCTCTTCCTCAGTTTGAGAAACGTGGATGCTTTGAGAGAAAATGGGAAAATGAGAAGGTGACTTGCGCCAGCACAATGCTTTTCAAACTTTATTTTACACATCTTACTGTAGGAAAGGATTCTGATTCTGTGGGCTGGACTTTGATGGGTTTTCATCCTGCATCGACTTTTAAAGCCAAAATGTGTAACCTCACATGTTACTAGAAAGGAAAGTTAAAATGCTGTGAAAACTTTCACTCAACTGGCTACCACTTTAAAACAATGAGTTCCACGATTGATGAGGTAATGGGACATCAGCAGCATCATGTGCCTCTGCTGAGGTCACAGCTGGGGGAAAAAAGATCTGCATGAAAAGTGTACATTTAGTGACATGTTTTTTCTCTTATACCAGCAACTCTAATTCCAGTAAATATGATATTCATAAAATATTATCTATATTGTTGGATAATTAGAACCAATTTCAAAATGTAATCAGGTTTCTAAAACTATCCATATGTACCCAGGGATATAGCTCAGCTGCACAAGTGCCTGGCAAGCACAAGGTCCTGAGTTCAATTCCCAGTACCAAAAAAAAAACTATCCACAGAAAGTAACTGGATGATTACTTTAAATTAGACCCTCAGTAGAATGCCTGCCTTGAAAATCCATAATTGTTGAGAGAGACAATCATGTTAGTAATACTGGATTCATAATGTGCCACTTTCATAGAAAAATACAGCTGTGTCTGTACACCTTAAATGTTTAAATAAGGATAGTTATCATTTCTGGACCATGAAATTATAAGAGCACTTTCTTTTTGTCTGAATGCTTATATCTTCTCATACATCAAAAATAACACATTTAATTAAGTGATGTCCTTAGTTTACAGCACAAAACTCCTTCCTTCAGACTATGGATCCTGCTTTGTGTCTTTTGTGGAAACACTAGTTGTTAAGAAGTCAGATTGCCTGGATTTTATTTGTATGAGTCATGCTTTGAGTAAGTCTCACCATTTCTGTGCATTCTAATTATTTTATCAATTAAATGACAGTCATGGTCTGGGATAGTGAGTCTTTTTTAAAGTGTGCTTGATACAGGAGGTCATGTCAAGAGGTCCAAGGATGAGCTTTTAATTATAATAAAATACAGTGCTATTTTAATTCAAAATGGCACAGCTGCTTTTGAAGAGAGTTTGGCCATATCTTAGGTATTGTTTCTGTGATCCAAAAATTATGCTCTTCAGTATCTCCCCCGAATATTTCAAAGCCTATGTCCACTCCAAAAGCTGCAGATAAATGTTTATACCAGCTTTATTCTTAATTGTCAAAATTTGGAAGCAAGCACTATGCCTTTCTTGAATTGAATGTATAAATAAACTGTCACCTGTCCATTGAAAGAGATATTATTCAGCCCTTAAATGAAATGAGCTATGAAGCCATTAAGGACATGGAGAAAATTTAATTTCATTTTACTCAGTGAAAGAAGTCAGTATAAAAAGGCAGTATACTTTATGATCCCAATCCAGTGCCGTGCTGCAAAACACAAACCCTGGCAAACAGATTCTCGGGGTTTGGACTCAGAATGGATAAACGGACAGAGCACAGAGGATGGTTAGGACAGTGAGAATATTCCGTATAACAATACAAGGGCAGACACAGTGCTTTAAAATTTACCAAAATCCATATAATATACAACCAGAAAAATGACTGCCAATGTTTGGTATCACTGTTGCTATATCATGTTCTATATTTTATGGGTCTCTGCATTCTAAGTGTCTTTATTGTCTTTTCAATAGTGTTTCATGGCAGTAAGAGTAAAAATGTATGCTTAACCTTTCTCTGGCCCGGCAAACAAACTCACTTGAAGCTGCGTGAGAAAGTCAGATGATTTATACAACTAAAAGGGATCCTATTCTCATCATTTAGACATGAGTTCTTCCTTCAGTTATACTTTTGGCTCCTCCTTTTCTTCTGAATACCAGTTTGTATCTACATTCTTATTTACAAAAAAAAAAAGGGAAAAACCATTCACATTAGGAAAACCCATTTTTACCTTTTGCATTATTGGTACAAGTGAGGTCCATTGTTCCTTATTTCTTTCCTTTCCTTCTTTCTCCATTAATAAGGGCTTGGGAACCTGTAGTTCTTCCATTACCTCTCCTTTCCCACTGTTTGTTAAGATTCACTTTCTCTGGTACATGTGGCTCTTGCATAATAAGATACAGCAAATATCTCCCAGTGTGGGGAGCTGGTATGAGGGCTGGGTTGTCTCTGCAAAATGCACACCGGGAACATTATAATAGTTAAGTGGTTTTTATTTGAGATTACTTTAGTTCTGCAAAAAGAACTATCAGTGGAAACGTCTGATTTCACGGTCACTAATGAAGTGCGGGGTGTGGCAGATGTCTGCTTCCTGTTCTTTGGCTCTGGACCTTGTAGGACATTACAGCAGCCAGAGAAATGGAGCAGCGAACACTACAACTGTGCGGAAACCACAGTGGATTCTAGAGACAGACACCAAGCCAGGCCCGGTGTCGCAGCTGAGAGTTTGTGCTCAGCTCCCCCTGCGGTTCCTGCCACTGTGTCACTCAAAGCACAGTGGTACGCAGCCGAGTCTGACGTTTCCACTGAGGCTTTCTTCAAGTGGAAGGAGCTGGTTTCTTTATCATGTGTGGCTTCAAATCCTTTGTTTCTTCCCTGGTCATTGGCTGTCATGGCTTTTAGAAGGAGCTGTGGACCTTCTCCAGGGTATTGGACGTACCAGAAGAGAGTAGGGTACCCTGAGGTCATGTAAGTGCAGTTTATGGTCAGGACAGCCCGTTCTGAGAGGGTCACTTGGCCTCCCGACTGTGTCACTGAGTCTCCATGTGTCCTTTCTGGGAAGGAAAGAGTTCTGAGTCACTTTGAGGATAAAACTCTCAAATAATACATTGTTAAAATTTTTGCTAACATAGGAAAAGGAGTCCAAAATTTAACAGGCATTTTACTTACCAAATATTATGAATAGCACAGTCACAAGGCCTGGAGAAGTGATCATCTTTAGAGGATTGTCTAAGTAGTGTTCTGGCTTCTTAACTCAGAACTGTTGAAGTCGTGAGATGATGACTCTGAACCTACAGTTCACACAGGAAGTGGGTTTTTGTTAGACAGCCGCGTCCCCTGGTGGACAGGAGTGAATGTTTTCTCAGTGTTCTTCCCAAGTGAGAAATACATATGCACCCCTGACTTCCTTTGCGGGGGCACAGGTCAGACTTCGGGCAGCCGTTGCAGTCTAAAGGAGAGTTATGGCAACAGCAAAGGCACTTTTTGTTCATAAAACTCTGTTTCAGTACTGCATCCCAGGGCGGCTATGTGCCTTAGATGATATCCATTTTTGTGGACATTTTAATACAGGAGTTTATGTTCTTGTACATGTATTGTGAGCCAGTCTGAAATCCACTAAAGGGTCAGAAAAGTGATTTCGGGTGAAATCATAGGAAGTAATAAGTCCTATGGCTAATAAATGATTTTGTTCTCCAGCACTGTTCCCCAGCATTAGACTAGTTGATTGAGTTACTAGGTAGCAGTTTTATTTGGTAAATAAAGGCAACTACTTCTTAAGAAAGTATTTTTAATGTTCTAAGGTAGTATCTATTTTTAGGGATGTTACAATTGCTTTTCATGGGAAAACAGGTCATGCTCTCTAATCAAATATTCAAATAGTCCTGAAATTTACTATCACTTAAAGAGAAGACTATGATTCCTAGATAAAGGAAACATTATAGTGGAAGTTATTGAATTCCTATCGAACAAGCTGACATCGGTATTTTTCCCTCTGTTTTCACTGATGCCAAGATAAGGTGACCTGCCGAACGGGTGGGACAACTGCTAACAGAGGTATAGCCTCGAGGATGCTTTTCGCATGGATGAAAGCTTGGCTCACTCAGCTTCCGGAGTTCACTCTCCTCACGTGCAGCTGGAGGAATTCACCAGAGTTAACGTAAAAATAGAGTCATAGGCATAGACTTAGATAAGCAATTCAGGGTCATCTGTTTGGATTCACCAATATATTCCTTTCCACTCTCCAAATCACATTGCTAGAACCTGACACATAATTATGCTAGTAAGGAATTTCGAAAACTAAACTACAAACTTCCATTCTGAGAAATAGAAAACATTACTAGGTTGAAGTGGTGTTGGGCTATAAAATAAAGTACAGTAGAGAGATCAGTTTGAAAAAAATGAGCCTGTTCTACAGATTGGTGATTGCACAACAGTGTGAATGTACTTAATACCACTGACCTGCACACCTAAAATCGTTAAGATGGCGTATTTCATGTGATGTGCTTTTACCACAATTTAAGTTATTTTTTGAAATTTTGAAAGATGCTCCCTTTTGAGATTTCTGCCTACGCCTTTGCTACCATAAGAGGAAACGACAACAAAAGATCAGTGGTCATCCACCTACTGCCAGCGTGCT
Source organism: Dinomys branickii (assembly GCA_004027595.1). Lineage (NCBI taxonomy): Eukaryota > Metazoa > Chordata > Mammalia > Rodentia > Dinomyidae > Dinomys > Dinomys branickii. Next base: position 24,719 of record PVLD010002449.1, on the reverse strand, counting down.
TTGGAGGCATGAAAAAGTGTGGTTAGAGTTGAAAGGAGGACATTGGAGAAAATGAGGATTTCAGATTGTGGAGCATCTAACACAGCAGGGCTGCGGGTTTGCAAAATGATTCACGTGACCTTATTTAGTGCTCTGTGAGGAAGGAGGGGAGGTGAAGCACAGGGCGGGAGCAGAGAAAATGACAGCTCATTTTCCACCCCTTCACTGTTTCCCAGTAATTATCCATCTTCGCATGGGTAAGACTGGTGTCGCGAGGCAGACTCGGAGTACAGACATAGATCGCTTTCATGCTAGAATCTGTAAGACGGCTTTTAAACAGAGTTCTCAGCTATAATTTGTCACATAGTAGGTACTCAATGGTATTTTTGTGACTATATGAACATATCAGTCTTTAGAAATTAAAGTGCATTTTTCTGTTAATATGCTACTTTTTGCTTTAATATATAATTTGAATATTTGTATCTGTATTTGAGGATTAATATTTTCATTGTATTATCTTCATAGATGTTGCATTAAGGTTTGGCTAGCACCGTTAATAAACTTTAATGATCTAGGTAGTATAAATATGTTGCAAATTATATGTAGTTTGATTTTAGAAGTTCTAAGCTACTAAGCCAATGTGATTTTTATAACAATCTTTCTTTGTAATTGAAATAAAAATAAAAGTGAATATATAAAATAAAGTGAAATAAAATATATATGCACATGGATGACTATGGAGCAATAGTTGAAAGAAATTAAAGTGATAGAGATAAGAAACTTTAAAATGTAATTGGAGTGTATGAAAGGTTTTTATCAAGTGAGAAAATAGCATTTTTCAGAATAAAAAATAGTTACTTGCCATTTTATATGCTAATATTCTTTAAATGTAATGCTAACATTCCACTTTGTTTCATTTTTTAATTTGTTTTCATTTATAGTATATAGAATATAAGGAAAATAGAATGAGTTTTTAATATTTATGTTTAAAAATAAATGTATAAAAATTGTCAAAATGTCTTTGAGGAAAAGTACTGGTGAGGAGGGATTTACCTTAATAAGTGGTAAAATTTAGTGTAAAAGTCCCTCAGAGGCATCAGATGAACAAATAGGTCAGTGGAAATAATAAAACATGTGGAAACAGCTTAGTAACAGGTTGAATTTTATGTATTAAAAAGATGCTGATTATTTTAGGGGAAAATTATTCTTTATTTACATACAAGGAAAGAGGTTAGGTCTCCATTTGGAGATCTTCCACATGCGCTTCTAAGAGCCACTGTTATCTAGACATTTCATGGACACGAATCGAGAAGCACCTTGTAATCCTGCAGTGTGGAAACTGCGCTCTTCCATATGAGAGGTGCTATGGAGATAGAGGAAACTTTTAGCTCAAAGTTTATCATGGACTGGAAATCCTGAGAAAGTAGCTGTGAATACCATTTACTCAGAGCAAAGCTAAGTCAAGTGAATTCATTAAGTAGTAGTGTAATAAATATGAGTGTTTTAAAAAGAAAACCATATAGACAGATTTCAAGGCCTTTCCTATTTAAAACAGTACTTAAATCATATTTATTCAATATTTTAAAAAGTTGACCCCAAAATGTAACAATTCATACAGATTTTCAGCCTGTAAGAATTGTTCTGATAGACAATTCTATGAGCTTTATCTGATGTCTAAGCGGGGAATTGTGTATTATAGCTATTCTTCCATTCCCGTTTTCCATCAACAATTCTATTTCAACCTTCAAGACATGGCTTCAGGGAAACAGATGATCATGATTGCTAAAAATTGTGGATTTTGTCATGACCCTACAGAGAGGTTTTCTCAGAATGAGAGTCTCCCTCCAAAATGACACCAGTGCTGACCAATGCTGGCAACTTTCTGTTTGGGATGGTGACTTCCTGCTTTGATCCTCACAGCAGGTGCCTACCACAGGCAGACCCTAGGGTTTTTGTACAGCAGCCTCTAGAGGTCCTCTCACTGTGGGCTGTGTCAGTGCACAGAAATACAGTGCCGAGTCCCCCAGTTGTGAAGCCGAGATGACAAGCTGGATGGACTTGCTTGCTTTCTGGAAATGCAAGGAGTAGCGACCTTTTACTGCATTTTGTTGATTGTAAGAGTCTTGACGAATGAGGAAGACCATCTCCCCACTGCTGGGCTGCTTGTACCACAGGAGACTATAATCTCCATAAGTAGTGTCGTAGGTACAGTTCAGGATCGCTGCTTCTGTCTCCTGCACCGATGCTACTGTCTGGGCTTGAGTTACCTTCTGAGCAATGCCAGACCCTGAAGGAAAAAAGAGAGAACAATTGTAGGAGGTATAGGAATATATCCTAGAGACAATAAAATTTCATATCTACACCCCCTGAGCCAATCTTTCCAAAGTCCCTGCAATACATTTACTATATCCCAATTCTTAGGTCACAGAGGAGGCCTGTTCTTAATGGGAATTCTTACCTAGCCATGTTGAAGCCATGATCAAATTTACCAGCTTAGAGAACCACATGCTTGCAGTCTCCTTCTAGGTAGAAAATAACCCCTTTCTCTGCAGTTTCAGGACTTTGCAATGTGACTTGTGTCTGACAGGGAGAGGCAAGAATTACTGGGCTCTATGTACAGCTGTGCTAGAACAGGAAACCAAAGCTTCCTGGTGCAACAAGTAGGCATGTCTCACATCACACTGCTCTGTCCTGGCTGAAAGTCTCCCAACCTGAACATCCTGCTAATTGAACTAACTCTTTGATAACTGTTACACCTGACAATGAACATGGGAATATTGAAAAAAAATCAATTTGAGGAACTGATACACTCAGTCATTTCATCTAGTGATATGATGGAAGTGGGAGGTTGGTGTTTAATTAAAAGTGCTATGTGCAGTGGGTTTTGGAGTCAATCCAAAGTGTAGCAACCGTGTATCCTCAAGCCTGGGTGTTGTTGCTTAATTAAAGTAGACATCAATTGCTGTAAAAGCAAAAGTAAAGTTAACTGAATTAATCTCTGTAGCTGTTTTGTTCTACCTATGGATATAACAATATTCCCACCAATGTCAGTCCCGTTGCTTCTTTTGGGTCGAACAGCAGAAAAAAATGTAGCTACAGGTTTAGATGAAGCTCTCAAATATTAAATCCTATCATAAAGATTTGACAGCCCACCTCTGTTCATTAGGGCCAGATTAGACACCATTGTCTGATTACTCAGCTATCAAATTTTGACCTTGTATTTTTTTCCTTTTGCCTCTGTGGGGAACTGAAATGAGCTGCTGAAAAACCGTTGCATTGTCTGTGCTCCGCTCTGAAGGAAGAGTATCCTGAGTGAGCCTATTCATCTTCCCAGGACAGCTGACCCGAGCACCAGTACTTAGGATAAACCATTATTTTCGTGTGAATATTAAAGATAAGGCCACGCTATAGATATACTTCTTAATAACATGACAAAGAGTAAAGGCCTTGTCTACCATAAGTTATTTCTTGCTAAAACAGCCAAAGCTTATCTCCCTTGTCTCAAGATCATTTCAGCCTTGTCTAGCTCTGTTAAAGTGTCTTCAGATCTTCCTGAAACCCCCACTGTAGGTAAGGACACCAGCCGTAAACACTGCTACTATTCTGCTCTCTAAAATCACCCAACGCTTTTCTACCAAGAAATTCACTAATTAGGAGATTCTTTATCTCTTCTCATGATGTTCAACTGTATCACACTTCTTTGGTACCAGGAATTGAACTCAGCACCTTGTGCTTGCCAGGCAGGCACCGTACCACAGAGCCATATCCCAAGCCTATCACACTTCTGCAGGGAATCTCATAACTGTACTTCTGTCATTCAAGAAGTATCTATATCCAGCAGATATTTGGGCACTATTTTGCCAAATTTTGAATTAATTTTGATTTTAGCCTCATCTGAACTAGTAAAAGAAGATACAAGAAGGCAGTTTATGCAACAACTACTCCAGATGACATTGTAGAAACCAATCATTTCTAAGAAGCAAAATTAATTCACTTACCTGGAATTTTGACTCCCTTTTGGGCATGTCAAATCACAAAAATATATACCTTCATAGTCAATATGTTTTAAAGTAGTTTAAAACTTCCAAATACTGTAGAAACAATGACATTACTTAATTTTCTTCACCCTGCTTTAACACCATGCAACTCCCGTATCCCTGTTAAAAATGGACATCAAATAATGAGTTATTTGATATCTGTATGCTACTGGATTTTCATCATGAAGACAAAGTCTCACATTATAAGCGACATGGTAGAAGTGAGGGAGGAAATAGCAGCTGATAGAGATAAATTAAACAGCTTGCTCAGTAAACTTATGTGAGGAGCCCTTACAGAGCAAAAATGAGTTCGTTAAAATGGTTCATAATTCCTTGTTAGAGGCAGAATCCCCCCCCCCATTTTGTAATGAACATTAAAAATGATTAATTTGTTTGTCAATGAGGGTAAGAGTTTTTAAAACCTGAAATTCTGGCCGATGGAGCCAAAGGTGTTTAAAGAACACTTGGTGAAACCCTCCAGACACAGCTCACGGTGGGACGTGTTTATTGGTTGCATCATTCAATGTGCACTGGTAGGAAAACTTCCCCAGGTTAGCAGAGAATGTGGGCAGTTTATGCCTTTCTTTTGACCAAAAAGTCTCATCAAAATAAAGGCAGAGATATTAACAGGAATCCAGTTCTATAGAACCATTTAACTGTCTCTGAAAATATTTGATAAAATTATAGTTCATTAGAATTCATGGATAGAACTGTGTATAAGATGTGTTAATTTTTCTATATGTATAAATTACACTTGTACAGTAACAGTGTTTTTGTTTTCTTCATAAGTTGAAACGCACTTATGTCAGTTGTTATGACTAAAAATCAACTTGATACTGTGTTTTCTACTTGTGCCAACACACACACACACACACACACACACACACACACACACACACGTTTTCCTGGAGCAGTTATATAAGGTTTTGTCCTCCCTCAGTAACTTCACTTTTCTTACCATTTTTATTTTTATTTTTATTTTTTTTTGTTTTCTGGTACTGGGAATCAAACTCAGGACCTTGCACTTGCCAGGCAGGTGCTTGTGCCACTGAGCTATCTCCCCGGCCCTTCTTACCATTTTTACAGTCCATATTCTGTGAAAATTTACATAAATAACAAATGAATTATTAAAACTGAATTTAGTTCCTGAATCCAATGCCCTTGGATCTCCATGGCCTCTGTAACACATTTTTACCCTTCATTCTTGTGGTTCTGCCTTCCTCCTCACAGACACACGAGTTTTCTTTCTGCGATCTGGTCTCCAGTGGGAAGACTCAGCTCCCAAGTGCATATTCCTTTCTTTCACAAACTTAACTAGATGAAAACACACAGGGATGTTCAGTCCTTCATGGACAAGCCAACAGGTTGCTATTCCTGGCCTTCAGGTAATCAGCATTGAGGAGACCTAAAATCTATGTCTTGCTTTTCTGTGAACACCCCAGGCGAAAATGTTCTCCTTAGGTCCTATCTACTACCATGTTAGCAGATAAAGTACAAGTTATTGGTCCTTAGTCGCATTTACCAACTAATATGACATCATCATCCTTAAATGACAGGAGTGAAAAGGTAGCTACGGTCCAGATATCAAGTAAGTTTCTCTGGGCGGTCTCTCTAAGCAGCAGGCTCCCAGATGTTTCCCGACTTCTGGTCCTTCAAAGTAGGAGGTCCTTGTATAGAGCAGAAAGTATAACTAGGACTTGGGTTCCACCCCTTTTGTGTATTTTCTCACATTAATGATAGAACGCTGTGTATTTCTAGTTTGTGCCCTTGTATCTTCTCACTAACAAAACCACCTGTTAGGTCCAGGCTTTACTTGAGAAAATGACTACACTAATGCTGTAATTCAATTCTACTGGGAACTTAATGATGCAAGAAGACAAAAGAATTATTGGATATGTCATTCAGCACCAGTGGGAAAATATCAATGGGACTGAATGAAAACAGCTATGGTGCATTTTGATCAATAAAGTTAGCTTTAAGTTATCTACTGATAAAAATTTTAGATATAATTTGGTATTACCGCCAAGTGCAGGCTTTTGTTTTTAAGTTTTGGTTAATTTGCTTTGGTTTTATAGAATTAGAAATTGTATCTCCAAAGAAATTCATTCATAATGATGAGTTATTTTATAAAATGGTTTAGAAAGTTTAAAACATTCAAGTGCAGGTAAAACTGAAGGTGGCAGGAGAAACGGGGATCAGGAGAGTGTGCAACAGCACGTCCACCTCTAGCCCGCTTCAGACTTCTCAAGAGATTCGACATTATTCGCTCCCAGTCACATGACATTCTGAGAAGATACACACAGAACGGAACAGACCAAGATTTTCAAGGAGTTAGGAATGGACAGGGTGTGACTATAGTGCAATAGCACAGAAGAAGTTTTGATGTGATAAAAATATTCTGTACTATGATTTTGTAATGGAATCGTACATCTATATAACTTGAATTCTATATTCGTAGATAGAATTGCACACAAATTGTTAATTTTTCTATATAATTTAAGAATGAAAATTAAAAGCACTAGCTGGGCATGGTGGTGCATGCTTGTCATCCTAGCACTTTGAAGGCTGAGGCAGGAGGATCTTTGTGAGTTCAAGACCAGCCTAGGCTACAAAGTGAGTTTGAGACTAGCCTGAACTGCCTAGTGAGACCCCGTCTCAAAGAGACAAAAAGAAAAAAATCAAAATCACCAAGGAAATAAAGTAATTGATATAATTTCTATTTTTTATTGGATTCTGACATACAAATTTTTTCTCAATTTTCTCATTGAGGAAAAGAAAATCCCAAGCATGGCAACCATGGTAAGTAAAATAATAGCTCCTCTCGAAATCAGGTCTTAATTTCTAGCAATAGATAGGGTACAGAACTATCAATTTCATATTTTTTCATTTTCTGTGTTTTCCATATTTAAAATATAAAGCTATATAATTGGGAAAAAATAAATACAATTTTCTGCTGTGTCAAAAGCTGACTTGTGACAGGAATTGTAATACTGACACTGAAGTGATACTTGTATGAGAGGAGTCAGTAAAAATGTCTTCTTGAATTTAAAGGCTGCATTTTAAGAGAAAATATCACTGATTCCTTTTAAGAATAAATGAAGTGCTGGGCCAGGGATATAGCTCAAATGGCAGAAGTGCCTGCCTGGCATCACAAGGTCCTGAGTTCGATTTCCAGTACCCCCCCAAAAAAGACAAAAAAAAGTTACAAAGAATAAATTCAGTGCAACTTTAGGCTTGACGCGCACAAAGGGCAGGGAGCCCTGTGCCCTCCAGACCTTGCTCTGTGCGTCTCTTCAACCAGCTATTTCTTTTCACCATGCACATGTATATCAGAACATCATGCTGTAATCTTTAAATATAATAAAATAGAAAAATAATGTACAAAGCAACAATCAGCTCACAAAATCTTCTAAACCTTTCTGAATATTCTTGAATCTAATCCTCTCATTACACGCTTTCACGGACCCTATTTTAGTGTTCTCTTACAAACCAACAAGGCAAACACTGGAAGATCTGTTCTAAAGGGTCTTTCAGTGGAGGCGTGTGTTTGCTCACAGGCTGCAGGTGCTTGGGAGCAAGATGCGCTGGACGTGCAGGAGTGCACAGCTGAGTTTCTGGGTTGGGTGGCTGTGATGTGCAGAAGTGCTTGGCTATCTTATTCAGTAAATTCATGTGTCTTTTGTTTTGCCTTCTGTCCGTATTTGAATGAATGTTAGTAAATGTAACAGAAAATGCACCCCCAGCCAGTACACTTCAGTTTGTTAATTGCCTAGGTAACAGTTCCTGTTCCAGATCTGGTTGCTCCTGTCTCTTGGAAAGGACTGGTCACTGTGATGCACATTGTATAAACCAATCTCCAACTGACAAGCCATTTTGCTTCTGTACTTCCTGCTTGCTTATCCCATAGAAGCCCAAGCCCACCAGAGATCAGGGCCTGATATTCTGGAAATGATCCCGATCAGTGCCTCTTGATGTAAATAAATTTGCCTCCATTAACTAGAGAAGCCTGAATTATTCTTGAGAAGCCAGTCTTCTTCCTGAGTGTCTAAAAAGCATCCATTAATATATTCTGCTGGCTCCAAATTCTCAGTTCACAGTCCAGCTGCAGTGACAAGAACAGGAATAAAGCACGCATTGTCTTCATTGCTCTTTCCAATTAGGATAAAATCTTAGACTTGGAAGCTCTAGCCAGGAGAGCTACTTGTATTCCCAAAATGTCCCTTCTTGTCCTCTAACAATTAGAGTGGCTTCTCACATTGTCACTCTAGGGAAGATGGAAGGAAGGAAGGAAGGAAGGAAGGAAGTAGAAAGGAAGAAAGAGAAAAGGAAAGAAACCCTCTGCTTCTTCACTCAAACTTTTCATCCACCAAAATGGACTCTCGGTGTATTAAGCACCAGCTGAGCTACACTGCCACCTTGTGGTCACTTTCCTAATTACGGTACTGAATTCCCTGCAAGCGACTCACACATAAAAGCAGCAGTAAGTGGAACAAAACTCAGGTTGGACGGGCTGTAAATATGTAGAGAACAAAGCTGATGTGTAAGAACTGTGCTGACTCGTTCTAATAAACTGAGAAGCGGTGCGCGCTGCTGCTATGTGTCCCTCAGCCAGGTGAGTTTACATATTTGAAGTCAAGGAAGTGTCACGGTTCCCTCACATAAGAAAAAAAAAACTTCTTTTTGAGCCAAATATACCTAAAATATTTGTTTGCCACATGAGAAATCCCTTCCTAAAAGAAATGTAAAAAAGACAAAGTCCCGAGTAAGAGTGAGAGGGCCTCTGAATATCTGAAATGAATCTTGTTGCAGACCCTGCTCCCAGGTTATTCCCGTCTATGATTTTACTATTTCCAGAGAATGGATCAACCTCCTTCAGGAAAGATGTCTGTGATAAAAAGATAACACAGCATCTCAGTGGCAAGGGAGCGGGGAGAGAAGGGTTAAGTTATTATTCCGACTTTGGAAACAGTTTGACCCGTGGGTTGTTTTCAGTAAGAAACTTGAGGAATTTTAAGGCGTGTTTTGCTTTTTGGCTTGTATTCTGCACAGTACTAAAAGAAAGGGTCGAAATTCTCCAGGCCACGCAGTGGAAAAGTGTAAACACACGTAAAATCATTCTTGATATGTTTTTAGTTTTTGCTATCATAATGGATGGAATGTCCCTACATGTAATGACTGACTTACATCTTCCCTAGAATTTCCTCTCATCTATGAAAAAACACTCTGGGCATGGACTCCTGATGGCTTGATCATTGATTTTTATCCCAACCTCTACTACATTTTTCTTTGCCTCCAAATATATGTCATCCTTCAATCCTATAAATATTCAGGGCTATCCTCTCCAAACAAAAACCTTTCTCATCTACTTTTATTTTTTGATATTTTCTGATCACTTCTGTAAACCTTGCCTGTGTCTGCTACCTCAGTAATACAAACAGGCCCTGTCGACACTTGACCCACGGACCCAGGAGCTCTGGCGGTGCGGGAGACAGTAGCTTACACTTCTGTAAAACTGCACTTCCTTATCCCCTTACAGCACTTGTGAATCTTAATGGTTATTTCTACCTAGATCTTGAGAACTCTTTCTTGAGAGTGGTTATAAGCTCGGGACCCTCTAGGAGAAGCCAGATCAGGAGGAAGTCAGATTCAAGTGTGTGTGAGTGAGGTGAGACACGAAGCGGTGTCTCACACAAAATGCACAAAACCAGACAGGCAGATGCTGGAGTGGCTTGGATTGGCAGCAGGGGGTGACAGGAGACAGCTCCCTGGAAGCAGAAGGGAGCTGAGCCAGGACTGGGAGAGGAGATGGAGGTGCAGGCAAGGGAGAGGACAAAGGCAGGGAAACAAAGACCTCAAGGGGAGAGGAGAGGAGAGGGAGGAAGGAAGGGAATTGACTGCAGTGTCTTCCTAAGGCCCACAGGTGTTATCCCGCAGGGTTCCCCCAGGTCGTAGATTGAAAGTTTAAAGAGAACACACTCAAAAAGACACAAAACAAAACTGCAGAGACAGTGCCCATCGCAGAGGAGTGCTAAAGCAAATGTAATCTTTACCAAAACAAAAAAATGGAGCAACCAGAAGACTAGAAGACAATACAAAAAACCCCAATTTTTTGAATAAGTAGAAACTTTCAGTATACACAAAAATATAATGATACTTTTTTAAAAAGAAGAAAAAGAGCACAAAATCAACAGGAAAATCACCTAGAAGGTAGGACAAAAATAACACAGAATGGGAAAAGTAAGAAGTTCAAGAGATCCAACATGTATGTAATAGAAGTCTCAGGGTAGAAAAAAACACATTCATAATGAAGGGAAAGAAATGGGCAAACAAATTGCTTAATAAAATTTTCCAGCAATTAGTGATATGTATTTCAGATTGAAAAGGCATCCATGTGCTCAAGAAAAGATATCATTGTAAATTACAGTACATCAGAGTGAGAAAACAGTCCCCCAAACTTCTAGAATGCAAAACCACAATTCTCAACACAGAACAAGTGAAGCCTTGCTTTTCAGACTGCTTCTTTCTTCATATATATATATATATATATATATATATATATATATATAATCTTCTCAATATGTACACATATATAAAAATAGATATTTCTGAATAAATACATGTATATATACATATACTTGCTTCTTTCCAGTTTATTCAGTTTTAGACTCTAAAAAGAATGAATTTTTACCCTTACTCATTGATACATTCTTTACAGTTAGAATGGTACCGGGTTATAGTAAAATCTCTCAATATTTGCTGGACTGATAAATAAGCAGGAAACCCATTGCTGCTATCATGAAAAGTTCTTCATTTTTTATTAAACAAATTTGCTTGGAGAAGAATTATTTATGCCAGACCACAGTCCAGAAGACAGTAGAAAACAGGTCAAATTTGTCTGGGGGTAGTGGGAGGAGTCAAACACAAACTACCCATGTCAAAGCTACCTAATAGTGAACAGTGTTCTAGAGGGACAGGAGAGTGTGTTCTTACCCATTATAATCACATCCTCAGGGACTTGCCTCGGGGTTGCCTGGATTAAGCGAGTGACTCTGAGTTGGGACATGTCTTAAAACTTGGATTTTTTCCCCTTATATTATCTCTTAACCAACCCAACAGTAAAACTTGTATCCCAATGTTTGGTTCCTGCAAGCTGTCTCTTTGTTTGGCTTGTCATTCACAAGTGATCTTCCTAGAATTTCTTTTTCTAGCTCCAAATTTACAGATCACAATATTTCAGAATATTTGCCTGATTTTATTTATTTATTTACTTATTTATTGTCTTTTTGAGACAGGGTCTCCCTATGCAGTTCAAGCTGGCCTTGAGCTCACTTCGTAGCCCAAGCTAGCCTCAAACTTGCAAAGTTCCTTCTGCCTCAGCCTCCCGAGTGCTGTGATTACAGGTGTGCGCCACTACACCCAGCTTGCCTGATTTTAAATTCCTCTGAGAGATTCTAACACAGAATTAGTCAGCATAAGGATTGATTGGAATCCTGAAGGACTTAGAAAAGCATCACAGTCAGGTCTTCCAACTATTTCAGAGTAGGGCAGAAAGATAATTACAATTTAATGTTCACAGGTATTTCTACAAAGACTTCATCAGGGTTTTTAAAAGTATTTTCATATTCTTTTAATATCTTAAATTTTGCAAACCCGATTCAGATATTTGTGGACATAACCCACTTTGCATTTCTTTCAGTTACTCATTGCTTTCACTCTGTACATCTTGTGATTTCACTGTTGGAGTATTAAAGATTCTTAGATGCCTGTATTTGATAATCAGTTATTGGGTAAGTTTAGCCACATCAACCTCTGCCATGGACATGATGGGGTCAGTGTAGTCGGCATAAACTTTTACTTTCGTCTAGGACGTACAAAAAATATTTAAGAAGCTTGTAAGCAACTTTCTGTGCATGAAGCTTTATATAGCTAACAAAAATTTTAGAGAAGGAAGACGAGGTAGCATTCTGGCTGACAGTAGTGCAGAGGAACCCTGCAATTATTGAGAGAATGAGTAGGTTGTGGCCAATGGAATGCTTTCTCCAAATGGAAAACCAAAGGATCAACACTGTTTTTCGGACATGGTGATGTGAATATATGTGAAGAAAAGTGTAAGTGGTTGCTGAGGTACACGGAAAGTAAGTGGTGTGTTAGAGACATAAAAGTATGAATAAAAATCTATGCTAATTTACTGTCTCTCTGCTCCACCACTTCCCTTTGACATAATAAATAAAATTGATAAATCCCTAGCCAACCTTATAAAAAAAGGAAAAGAAAATCACAAATACATGAAATAATGAACGAAAAGGATGAAATTACTACAGACCCTGTATAAATTCAGGTCATCAATACCTACTTTGAAAATCTTTACTCTCACAGGATGGAAAACACAGAGGAGATGGACAGATTCCTAGATATATATGAATTACCCAAGCTGAATGAAGAATATATAAAAATCCTGGATAACTCAATAACAGCCGACAAAATTGAAAATGTAATAAAAAAACTTACCAAAAAAAAGAAAAGCCTAGGTTTTGGTGGATTCACAGCTGAATTCTATAAGAAATTTGGAGAAAATTTAATGATAATTCTTCTCAAACTCTTTAATGAAATTGAAAGGGAAGCAATTCTCCCTAATTCATTCTTGGAGGCAAGGATTACTCTGATACCAAAGCCAGAAAGAGAACTAACCAAAAAAGAGAACTATAGGCCAATCTCTCTAATGAATATAAATGCTAAAATTCTCAATAAAATACTAGCAATATGATACATCATATCAATAGAGCCAAAGATAAAAATCACATGATCATCTCAATAGATGCAGAAAAATCTTTTGATAAAGTCAAACATCCATTCATGATTAAAAACCATACATAAAATAGGAGTAGATGGACTTCACCTCACTCTCATAAAAGTCATCTGTGACAAACCAACAGCCAACATCATGCTAAATGGACAAAAACTGAAAGACCTTCAACTCTCCATGTTGATGTCTCCTGAACTTGTTCTGGGTGGGGTGGAAGTCTGAGATTGTGTTTTGCTCCTTTGTTTTGTCATTTTTGAAGATCCAGAAGATTCCTGGAGCTCAACCTCACTCCCATGATGGTGTGGGAGAGGTAGGGCAAGGACCCAAAGGTCCCTGGTGCTCAGCATGGCTCCCACAGTGGTGTGGGGTGGCAGCGTGCAGTTACTTATACTCCCAAAGCTTTCCAGGGCTCAGCTTGGCTCCCATGCCAGTGGGCAAGGTGTGGATGCATGGTCACCGAGGCTCCCAAAGTTGTCTGGGCCTCAGCTTTGCTCCCACACCAGTGGGGGAGGGGTAGCTTCTGAGCTCTTGAAGTCAGACTTTCTACATAAATCTTCTTATTAGCTGGGAATTAACTTATACAGTTTTTGTTATTGATCTCTAGGATGAACTACATTACACACAAACCCACTGCTACAGCTGTGCGCATTCATCTCCATATGAAGTCATCATAGTAGATTCCCAGGACAGGGACAGGGTTGAGTTGCGAAAGGAAATCATGGAGAGTGAAGCATTCAGTCTATTTCTGTTTAGATTTCAGGTAGGGTAGGTTAGACACAAGAACCAAAAGAACTAAGAAAGGAGGAAGTGAATTCAAAGTCATCCTGAACTACACAGAGAGACCCTGTCTTTTGAAAAAAGTTCAATAAGCATAAATTTCTCCTCACAATTTTGGTGTATCTTACCCATTTTCAAAAGTTTTTAAAATGCATATACCAGGAACACATTTCAGTATGACTGCAGGTCCCCGCAGGCCCCTGCCGGTGTCCCATTTGGCTCAGGTAGACCATTGGATTCACTGTTATTCCTCACATCTTTGATTTCCAGTAACCTTATCTCCTCCTCATGACAACATTAGGAAGTACAGCAAATGGATCAGCACCTTTCTTCCTCTTTCTCTTCATTTTTCCACAAAATCCTCATTGACCTCCAAGCTTTCAGTACCCAGAGGTGCAAAGTCTTCTTATAGCTTCTTCCTCCTAGCCAGGTTATCTACTACATGACCTTTGATCTTTTAATTGTCATTGCAGATACTTAATCAGTATATCTTCAGGGGGAAGACATTGCTGCACTGTACACCATCAATTATACTAATGCTAAACGGATGAAAAACAATTTCTCATATTTTAACTGTGAAATCAACAGAAGACAAAATCAAAGTAAAAAAGGAAACAATGATAGCATCTGGGAAAAATGATTAAAAGTTACTATTCCACTGATTTTGAATATTTCTGATGTGGATTTACAGAATTTAACATATTAAAAGAATAAGCATTATTTTTAGTAAATGGGAAAAACAAAACAATTTGTTTGAAAAATAACTGTATTTAGCACTTAGATTTAGCATCCTTTCTCTTCATATTGGCTTTTTAAAAGTACTAGTTTGAGTTATTCACTGTTCTTGCTTCAGTATTACTAATAAATCACTGATGTCTGCATAGGGATGCCCTTGTTTTAAGACATTCACCGCTACAATTGACCTCTCTTCCAAATGGGACACTGAAGTGAGAGAAAATATTATCACAGAGTGTGCCAGGAAAACTATCTTGAAATTATTCAGTTGGAAAGACAGCAAGTCTGCAAGGAGATTAGCATATGACAAAAAGGAGGCTCACTTTTGGATTGTTGAAAGATAAAATGATGAATGGAAAGCAAATCTCCCCTGTGCCATGTCATGGTCCCCTCTCCAACACTGAAGTGTATCAGCCACGCTGGCTAAACAAGTCCCGGATCATCTCTGTGCTACGGGATAGGAGCACCATGGCCTTCCCTGTATCAGATCCCTAAGCCTTTTGTTCCTGCTTGTCCCCCATGGCTTCTCACAGAGTTTAGAGTCAGCTCTCCCTCCGTTCCCCAGACACTCTGGCACTCCGAGCTGACAAGTGCTCAGCTGAGTTGATCCAGTGCACAGAGGATTTACTCAGGTGGAAGGAAGTTTCACTCTTCCTACATTAGGCCTCAAAGCCTTTGTTGCCTTGAAGCCGTGTAGCTTCAGATAGGTACCTCAGGAGAGGCAGGCAGCCCTGCCTGGGACTGGACATGCCAGAAGAGATAAGGAGCCCCAGCAGAGGAGTAGTCACATCTCAGTGCCTTTAAAGATGGGTCACTGACGGGTCCTGCATCTCCTGGAAAATCAATGTTATATCAGTGAGTGTTAGCAAAAAATATTTTCCCTAAGCCTTACATTAGAAAACAATGACTTACATGGGTCTCAGGATCACAAGCGAATTGTACTTGCTCAGAGCTAAAGGTACCCCCAGGACTGGGATGAGCACCAGGCTGGTGTCTGAGGAGTGGGAATGCACAGGCTGGTGTCTGAAAAGTTTCTCAGCAAGCAGGGAAGCGGCTTCAGGACTTAGCTCTTGGAAACAGGTAGTGTGTGTGAAGTTGGGCTAGACATTTCCCACTTTACATATGATATAAAGCCTGCTGAAGTGATGTGGGGTGCTTTCTGACCTCTGATATTCATGCCTTGCTTTGGCTTCATAGAACTCAGTGAGGGAGCCTCTGTTTGGCAGTGGGGAGGAGGAACTGAGAGGCAGGTGCTGCTCATAGGGAGAAACAGGAACTGCTAGGTCAGTGGTGGTGAACCTATGGCAGGCCTGCTGTTTTTAAGACAAAAGATGTTAATATGTGAGTTGTTTCTCCTAAACTAAAACCTCACTATTCAGCTTTAATTCCAGTGTTGGAACTTTGTGACACACAAGTGCGTTTTGGGTTGTGGTGTGGGTACTCATCTCTAGAAGGTTCACTGTCACTGCTTCTAGGTTTTGTAACTTAGTGCTCAGCAGTCTAGATGCAGCACCATGCACCCGTATTTTCCATAGGAAGCTAATCTGTGCTTTCCTACTCTTTAGCAATGTCATAAACTTTCAACAAATGTTTCTTTCTTTCCTAATTAGTGCTATGTAACCTTCTGTTATCCAGTTACATTAATCCTAGGCCTGGAGAAACTGGGCTTGTAAAATAGTGATATAATTTAGAGAAAATAATTACACAATAAGGCTATTAGATTTTGGGGTCTGTCACCACTTGTGTGTAAAAGCAGTGGTGCTGAGAGGGAACAGCACCTCAGAGAGAACACTGAGGTCAGTTTCATTCACCTGAGCTTTGGGTGGGCTTGCTGGCCGTGCATTTCCAATTCAAAGAAAGATACCTAAGTACTGAATGTGAAAGCAATTATCTTGGCTAATGCAATTACAATTCAGCCAAGTGTAGCCAAGCTCAGTGGCTTGTGCCTATAGTCTCAGCTACTGGGGAGGATAAGGTAGGAGGATCAGGATCACATGCCGAACAGTTTAAGGCCAGGTTGGAAGACATAGTAAGACCCTATTTTAAAAACAAAAAATGTAACATATACACATATATAACATTTATTCATTTATATGTATACATGCATGTACATTTATATATTTTATATATATATACATGTATATCTCTATATTATGTATGTGCGTGTGTGATTAGATGTGCAAAATTACAACATTATAGTCTAAACATGGACCTCCACCTAGGAAAATGAAAAAAAATTTCTTTGTCTACGTCAAGCAGAATTATGACAATTCAATGCTTTTGGGTCAACAATAATGTTAAACAATATTTAGATAAGACAGTAAAATGTCACTGTTTTCTGCTCTGACATGACTGGAGCATCACGCTCAATTCTGTGTACCACGCCGTCAGTGCAGCATTGATCATCTATAGCACCCACTGAGGAAACCAGGCAAAACGATGACAGCATTGTAAAATGAGATAAAAAATGATGTTTGAAGACGTTAAACACAAAGGAAAAGTAAATATGCATTTTCTCTGGTGTTCTAAAACTACCAGTGCTTGACCAGAGTCAAGAAAAACTTCCAAGAGGAATAGAAGACTCGAGAGTGACGGAGTTGGACCAGCAGCAGTTCTATATGGTGAAAGTCAGATCTTGTAAAATGTGAGTGGCGTTAATGGTGGCCAAGAGCAAAGCTATTTTCTGAAGTCAAGTCTTTCCCACCCTTAACTGCTTGCAGACACCTAGGGCTGAAGGAGATCAATTTCAGAGATGAGACTGGAGACATAAGCTTCCTTTCTTTAGGTAAATGTGGTCTGTTGCCTAAAGTTAGATAGTTTTATTTCTGAGGGCTGTGATGATTTGTAGCAATGTGAGATGGAATGTAGCCTCGGAATCTACAACTTTCTTGCTTCATTTCTCCCATATATTTTCTCCTACATAGGAGAAGTTCTCAGTTTGAGAACTTAAATGTCAATGGATAGTGCTTCTAATTTTAAATATCACAATGGTCAGTGCCCATCTCTCCCAAAGCCCCACTGATAATAGAATAGAAATGTAAAAGGGATGATGCTTAAATCACAGAAGTGAAAATAGTCCTTAAAAATTGTGAGAAGATGCTGTGAAAGAAAATGCAATGAGTAGTCTTTCAGTATGGCATTGGTTGGAGGGGTTCAAGATCAAGGAGTTTGAATATCATATTAACACTTTGTTCATTTTATATCCCACCAAACCTGTGAGGAAAGCTAACACCAATTCTCAAATATTCTCAAAAATTGGAAGGGAGCCGGGTGTGGTGGCACACGCCTGTAATACCAGCACTTGGGAGGCCGAGGCAGGAGGATCATTGTGAGTTCGAGACCAGCCTGGGCTACAAAGTGAGCTCAAGGCCAGTCTGAACTGTGTAGCAAGACCCTGTCTCAAAAGACAAAATTAAAAAAAAAATTGGAAGGGAAAGATGTCTCCAAAGCTTATTCTATGAGGTCAGCAAAAATAGATGGACAAACAGTAACAGCACAAAATAAAGCTACAGAAAAATATCCTTGCTGAACATAGATGCAAAAATTTTAACAAAATACTAGTAAAAAATTCCAGCAGCACATCAACATATCATTCCTCATGATCAAGTAGGATTTATCCTATGTGATAATTGTGGTGTCAAGTTGAACGGATTAAGAAGTGCCTAGTAGAGCAGTGGAACATAGTTCTGAGTGTTTCTGGATGACTGACCTGTAAGCCTCAATCTGTAGACCAAAGATACACCTTGAATGTGGTATCACCAACCAACAGGCTTGTAGTCTGGATGGAATAAACAGGGAAAGAAGGAACCTTCCTTTTTTGCTTCTGGGAGGAGCTCCAGTCTTTTCCATAACCTTCAGACATTCATTTCCAGTTCTTTGAGGTTTTTAGCCTAGATTCTTTAGCTTTCTAATACAGATCCTTCAACTTTTCTGATACATGCTATGTATCACAACAGAGTAAAGAATAAAATATCATATGATCAAATATGGAGAAAAATCATTCAAGAAAAATTCAACATTCCTTTTAATGACAGAAATTGTGAAAAAATAAAGATAGAAGAAATACACCTCAGAATATTAAAGACTTTATAACCTACCAGCAACACACATCGATTGCTGAAAAGCTGAAGAAAGCATTTCCTCTAAGATGTGGAACCTTACTAGTATGGCCAAGCCCTCCATTTCTACTCAAGATAGTACTGGGAATTTAAACCGGAGCAATTAGGTAAGAGAAAAAAAGAAAAGGGATACAAGTAGGAAGTAAGGAAATCAAGTTCCCCTCACTGCAGCTGATATGATATCACATACAGATGCTGCTGCCCGGATGAGAAGTCAGAGATGCTCTTCCGAGTTTGGGAAAGTTATGTTTCATTTCCTAGATTTTAAAAATTGGAAGAATGAAACCTATGTCAGAGTATTTTGATGTGTAAATCAGACAATGATTCTGAAATGTTTAATACTACCTCATACTTAGTAAGCACAGTAAATATAACTTCTGTTTTCTTGATAAAGTCTCCATTTCCTTCAAGTTCCAGGTCTGTTCATTAATGCTGTTTCTTCTTTCCACAAGAGTTTAATGATGGATTCCTTTAGAAAGTGTAGTCAGCCCTTTCCCTGGAGATTGTTACTATTTTCTCCATCTGGAGTCGTTTATTCCTGACACCTGGGGTGTTGAAAGAACACAAGTAGAGAATTTACATGTTTTTTTTAAGTTTCCATAAAGACTAATGATATTAATTGCTCTTTTATATGCTTATTTGCTACTCAGTATCATATTTCTGAAGTGACTATGTTTTCATCATTGTTACTTATTGTTATTGATTTTACAAAGCATTTATATATTCCTTATTTGAGTATTTATTGAGAAATACACACTGTAAAGCCAGGTGCCTGGGTGCATGACTGTAGTCCCAGCTACTCGGGAGACTTCAACCAGCCTGAGAAACATAGGGAAACATTGTCTCTTAAAAATTTAAAGCAATACACATTACGTATAGCATTCCAGTCTGTGAATGGGCTTTCCACCTTCACGGAATGTTCTGAGATACAGTCTGGCTATGTTTCTGGGCTGGTATCAAACTTACAATCCTGAGGCCTCAGCTTCCCAAATAGATGTGACAACAGGCATCTCCTATGATACCTGGCCTAAGGGTAATATATTACATGTTCATAAAAAGAGAGCTAGAAAATTTTATTTAGTTTTATTAAGGACTTGAAAATTTGTTTTATCTTTTTCAGCATTTATTGATACAAATGAGAATTGAGGTATTAATTCTTAATGTTATTTCACAGAACATAGTGTATGAACTTTCTTCTGGCTGTTGATAAGGTTGTATTATAATTACTTCTCACCTAACTAGGTATTCCAAATGTGGTTATGCTTTTAGTTGCCTGCCTATACTTCTTCTGAAGAAACAGAATTGTGTACCTACAGAATTCCTGACCCAGCTTTATGACATTCCACAGAGTATTGCTTCTGATTGAATATCTTGTTTCCCAGATAGTCAAGAGTGCTAGTGAGTAGAGGTGCTAAGTGAGCAAAGAAATTGTGGAGTGAGTGAAAGATCAGGGAGTTATAAAAAAACATACATGACTGTGAAGACAAGTACTGTGATAGTTACAAAATTTCCTTCTTGATTTGATATGACTATATTTAAGTATATATTCACCATGTTTTACTCTCTTCCCACTTGCCTACATGGAGTAGCATAAGATGTGCTAATGAGAATCTACATCCCATTACATCTCAGTATTTATTTTCAGGATATTAATGGGTGAATCTGACTAACCTGGGAGACAGGACCATCATCCACACAAGGACATATGAACTTTAGACACTCTATGTGGGACAGGATTAGCTCATTTTTGGTTGAGTAAGGCATGGTTACATCATATTATAAGAAAGTATGATTTTTAATGTGTATTTTAAGTGTTAAAGGAGGTGTATATGCCAGGTCAGGAAGGGGGTATTATGGTAGCTTTACACTGTCTCAGTTTAACTCTCTAGAATTATATTCACCAGCATTTGCTTCCCTGTGTGGATGTGCTCTAAGGTTGGCCACACAAGAAATGGTACATGACATGGAAGTTGGTGTGACACAGCAGCCACTTCTTATAGGTTCTTCAGGGTCCGCACTCCAGACCCTGGGGTGGGTCCCATGGGTTGTCACTGATAAGTCAGATCATCTTATTGTGGACATAATTCCGATGTCTCCCACCACTTCTCCTGAGCTTGTCCTTGTCTTGGGACAAGGATAGGAAGGCAAATGACATTGCTTTCCTTGAAGATTATCCACAAAGGGAGATTGAAGGAGGTGAGGGACAGATGAGTTATAATTTGCCCTTGTACATTTCAGTTTTCCTCATAAATTACAAAATATCCATACAAGTCACAGTTTCTGTTATGTGGTTACCCTAATCCAAATTTCTTTCTCAAATATGGGCCTACCTGACCTTCATTTGATTTAGGCTCAATGCCAGATGTAAGGACAACAGCTTTGTAGAGACGCTCCCATCAGCGTCAGCAATTGCCTGATGCCTAATTCTTATAATTAATCTCTTATTTTAAATCATTCGTAGTGGCTCTGCTTCTCTAATTCCACCTAACTCACCTACAACTTAAGGGGGAAAGACTAAGAAAATGATTTCCATCACTATTCCTGATAAACAGATCCAGATTTGTGCTGTGAACACCTTTACCTGAAAGTGACACACACAGAAAATAATGATGAGGTAGGTTTTCCAACTTTGTGCAACTACAGCCAAGTTGTGTGTGATCTATATTTTGCTCAAATATTCAAACAGAATATGTTTGCACAAAGCTGCTCCTGACCGCGTGTTTCCAGATGAGACAGAAGCAGTTTTGCTTACAATTGAGTCTTCTGATCCAGACCACAGATGGTGCAGCCACTGTGCTCCCTCTGGTCTGGGATCTGCAGCTGCGAGCCTCAGCTGGGCTCTGTCAGAAAACAGAGCTGATCCTCTGACATGGTAGGCAAAATATTATAAGTGTTAGAGGCCATTTCAGTCCCAACCCCCATGGTGAAACTGAGAAGCCAAACCTGTCCCGTGCAGGCATCCTGCTACAATCTAATCCACCTCCTGACAGACATCCTGCTCCAATCGAATCCACAAATATCAGCCCCTCCCGAAAATGCCCTGGCCGCTCAAACAAAGCCTCCTGCCCACCAAAGACAAATCCATTCCGCACAAATTTTCGCGCCACCACTAATTGTCCTGCCCCTTCTGCCCCTCTACTTCTATAGAAACCCAGCCCCCCTGCCCCCCTGCACGGTCTCTGTCCATAGAGACTCGGTTGCCACCTCTGCCCCAATAAAACTTCCTCCTCTGTTGCTGTGTCTGGTGCCTATTCCCTCCACCGACCTTATAATAAGAAATAGACTAATTCAGACCCCCCAAACAAATCAGACAAAAGTCAGTTTGCTTGTTTTTCTGCCATGCCTTTTTTGTCCTCTAACCTATGTGCAGCAGCTTATATGTGTGTGCAATCTTTTCATCTTTACCACTTTTGGTAAGGTTGGGACAAGCCATACGAGAGTAGATAAAGACCACAAGCACCCACAGCAGGCTGGAAAAGGATATGTAGCCCATGGGCCTCTGCACAGTGTATTTTGTTCTACATCAAACTCAGGGTTCAGAGTCTGTTAGTGCTTGGTCTTTTGTATATGTTCTTCCTAGGATTCTTCATTACTCCCCCAAACAGGAAATGGGGTTTCTTAGGTTCATAGACCACAAGCTCTGTGCACACTTGAGAGAAAGTATGCTCACTCTAAACTGTTCCTCTGCTTGTCTTTCTGATAGTTCGGTCAGGCAGCACCTGAGAAGGGGTCTCTGAGAACAGCAGTTAGCCTTGGCGGCTGGGGCTGAGGGGACCTGCAGATGGAACCAGCTGACACACACTGATGTTACAATAATTTGGGGACCAATTTATAGTAAAATTGATTATGAGTCGTGGACTTTCCTTGTAATTTACTTATTGGACATCAGTTTAGCAAATATATACTCTTCTCTACACAGGTCTTTGTTTTTGTCTGTGAAAGGCAGTTGTATCCAAAACAACTGCGGTATCTGCTTTTCTTACTGAATTCTAAAATCTATTTGAGTTATACAATAAATAAAGCTACTTCTAAATCAAATGATAAAAGCCAGTCTTTCTGACTTACAGGAATTATATAAGAAATAAAGAATTATTTTTCAGGATCTGATGATGTGGTTTGTTGACTAGGTTTTGAGAGGGTAAAGCAAGAGTTACACAGAAAGAGTTACACTTAGGGTCTCTGCGTCCCATAGTGGTTCTGGTATCATTTTCTATCTAGTTGCTCCAAAGTATTCAATCTCACTTATGTATATATTTTTTTCCACAATAATCTCCTAAGACAACATTTTCTGTGATACAATGCTATTATCTGCTATTATATATTTGCTGAAGTGCTAAGGACATATGAACACCCCAGAAATTGGTGGCTGGGTGTTTGTGTCCTACTATGAGATCGTGTGAAATGTAGCTGTTAATCTCTCCTTTCATTTCATTATTTTGATGAGTGAATTAATGCAAAGTGAACAAAACAAACACACAACTGGGAAAAGAAGGAAAAACTCTCTGAAATGGTTCCAGTTCTTAATACAGGTTTTAGTAACAGACCACTGAGTGCTGTGAGGAAGAGCGTGTAAGTATTTCAGAGGTCTTCCCTGTCTCATTTCACCTCCGAGTGCTGAGGTAGCTGATGCCCTGGCTCACAGTTATTTGTACCTAAGCAGATGGAGACCCGGAAGCATCATGGCGGCAAGGTTTCCTGCATGTTAAGATGGCGGCTCTGCTGCCGACACTTCAGGCACAGGGTCCTTCACCAACATGTGATATTGGCTTCTGAAATGCGGTTTTGGGGTTGGAAGAGTTTGAATGTGCTAACACCTGAGTTGGAAGCCTTTCCCATCCTAAACTTTGTTTTATCCTTTATTGTGATCTAATGTACAAATGATGACGTCTGGTAAAAGATAGAGCTTAATACATAGGGAAAGATTTAAAGTTTATTGGTGGTGTAAAAAATGTCCAATTTTACTAAATTAATGTGTGACAGGATCTGAGGGTCTTATCTGAGCAAAATATTATAAATTCTGGCTTTTATTGCAAATATTCATCCATGTTTTGAATATTCTCTTGCTTCTAATTTTCTATCTCAAGATGAAACGTGCTGAGCAGTCCTTGGCTTCCCTTCGGAGACAAACCAGGAGTCCTCACCTCCCTTCCACCCCCTCATCCCAACCCTGGGGAACTGGTAACTTCACAAGGACAAAGCACCTGCTCAGACAGGAGAGATCAAAACAGACTTTAGAAATCCTGCAGTTCTTTATTGGAGTGCCAGTGGCGGCAGCAGTAAGTTGCATTATTTATAATGTAACTGTGCCTCTGTTAATTAGTGTTGCTAACATGAGTGTCAGTGCACTGTTTGGAGCAATTCTGTGATTCTTATAGTTTTCAGAAAGGAAAAAACAAACCTCCCGTAAATGATTTTTCATCAGAGAAATCATCTAAACTGTTCATTGTGTAAATGTTTAAAACAAAAATATTTTCCTCTTTGGACATTGAATGAATGAAGATTCTCTTACACTTTATCCTGAATAGTCTTCTGGAACAGAAGTTCATGTCAAATTCTTGAACCTCCAAACTCATTTTTGCTTACTGCCCCAAGAAGAAACCCAAATGTGAAAAATTGAATTATTTTACAGCATATTGTCCTCAGATTTTCTCTGGTTCCTTTATAGAATCTAAAACGCACTTTCTCTAGGAAGCCATACAATCACTACTGAGGTTTTCGGATCTTCCAAATCCCTCTTCCCTCCTGCATCCTTGACAGGAGTATGCTGGGATGCTGACCTCCACCCTGTTTATTACCCTTGTATTATTTATGTCCAATGAAAGCTACTCCAATTGGGTATGGATACTACTATAAGTTTCTCACCAGCTTCTCAAACTACTAGAAAAGGAAGTGACACAAACCTTGAGGTCCGGAGGGTATAAACATGCTGACCACTTGGGGCATATCTCCTATTGCTAAGAGCACATTGAAGCTGATTTTATTTTTAGCTTGTCTTATACAGAAAAAACATACACTGGGGAAGGGGAAGCGACCTTCTGAATTGTGTACATGATTTACTTTGCTTTGTGGTTTTGAATTGGAGCCTTGTTATATCGCCTAGACTGGCCTTGGACCCTGCATTCAAGCAGTCTTCCCACTTCAGTCTCCAGAGCACCTGGGGCTACAGATTGACTCCATGGTGTAAGTGGACGTGCCATAATTAATGAGCAAATTAAAACATTTCCCAGTGGAATTTAATTTTGCTGTGGTTCTGCAGACCCCATCCCCTTT
>PVLD010002448.1:92505-166246 GCA_004027595.1 Dinomys branickii | reverse complement strand
AAGAGATGGGGAGGAGAAATGCATAGATGAGCAAGATGGCTGGGTAGAAGGATAGACGGTCAGGTTGGTGAGTGGGTGGGAATATGGATTCTATTTTCAGTTCCTTCCGTGTGTTTGCCCACCAAGATGTCTGCCCTTTTTCATCCCATCTTCTGTAAAACCACGGTTAGGGATTATTTGCCCTCTTCTCCATTAACTGTGGGGATGACAACACACTCTGGCCTGGCCGTTACAGAGTTCTCTTTTCACAGTCCTGGGGAGGGGAACAGAGTCAAAGCAATGCGGCCGCGTCCTTCAGCTCCCACTTAAGGGGCCTAGAAGAGAGGAGGGGGTGGGGCCAGCCTCGGGATAAAGCTCTGTGGGTCTGGCTCCTGGAGAAGTCCAGCTTGGTCCTGAGCGGGCAGTACCCACACTACTGCCAGAACTGATGCTTTACCATCAGCCCCTGTCCTGGGCAGGGCTGATGTCACTGGGCGCTGTGGGACTTGATCAATTGTCCAGGAGTTGACAATGTTGAAGATAAGCCCAGTCAACAGAGTGGGGCGGGGTTCTAGCCATCCCTTCTCACCCCACGCCCCTGCAGCCCTTTTCCCCTGGGCCCCAAAGGGAGGGCTCTCACCTTGGCCAGGGTCTCTGCCTGTTTGGGGCTCAGGTCTCCAACTCGGCCGCTCATGGTGCCGGCTGAGCGGGAGGGCTGGTGGCTGCCGTGAGCCGAGCCCCAGCCTAGTCTGTCAGCCAAGAGCCAGACGGGCGTTTTGCCCCTGCTCCGGGCGTGGCCCCAGGTACCTCCTCTGGGATAAGTGTTTGGATTGCACATTACATAATTGGGATTAAGTGAGGTCCCTTGCTTGGCTCTGTAACGCCTCAGGAGGGCCAGTGGGTAAAAGGGAGTGTCAGAGGTCCCCTGCTAGACAAAGCCAGCTAGGAGGGGAGGAGGCTGGCCTCCGTGGTCTGGCGCCCAGAATGGGTGACTGTAGAGGCCCTCAGTGTCTCCAGTGACCACTTTCTTGGAGAAGAGGGAGTTTGGGGGGATGGAGGCCTTCTTACGCAGCAGTCTTTCATCTCACTACTGAAGAGACTGCCTAAGGTTCTCCAAAGGTTACTCCTCTACCCAGCTCCAACAGGGCAGGGGTCTGACAACAGGATGGGTAGGTAGAGCACAATCATTAAAGAAAGCAGTTCCTTCGCTTCATTGGGAGTTAGGGGAGGCTCATTTATTTTCATCCATGTGAAAAACAAAGATGGCCTGGGGCAGAAAATAGAACGCAGAAGGTGTCCTTGGGCCAGCACGATGGTACACACCTGTAATCCCAGCACTCAGGAGATCCAGGCAGGAGGATTTCAAGTTGAAGACTGGCTTGGGCTATGTCGTGAGACACTATCACACTAGAAAAAAGAAGGAGAAAACAAAAGAGGTGTCTGCGGGACCAGGGGGACAGCTCAGTGCTTGCCTGTCCCGCATGAGATGTGGTGAGCTGAGCATCTTCACTAGCTCTGCTTGGTGAAAGTCTATTTATTATTATTTGGGGGCTGGTGCAGTTTTTCCCGATGCCTTTCAAATCCCACCCCAGAGGGCCCGTAAACCTCTACGGGGAAAAGGCTGCGCATCTCTCCCCTTGCTGTCTTCTTTTCTAACTGCTGAGGTCATGGGGACAGTAAGGGCCTTCGCCCTACAGACCTCCAGTCGGAGACAGCTCTCCTAGGGGCGAAGGGGGCAGGTTGGTGGCCTTGGGTGGCCAGGATGTATTTCAGCACCTGGGATTTTAGACGGCTTCTCACCGAGGGGCACCCACCTGGGAGAGAAGGGCTGGTGGCCTGTGAGAGAAGAGGGAGGCCCCGAAGCTTCTTCCCGCTTTGCTTTCCCTCATGCCGCCTGACATCCCACCATGAGATGAGGCTGCCAGGTCCAGCCCTGCTCGCCACGTCCCCACAGAACCTCCTTTTCAGGATGGCAGCTCTAAGAGGTCCCTTGCCTCATTTGTAAAACAGTGCTATTGCTGCTTGTCCTGCCATTGTTAGGTGGACGGGCTATATAGAGGGCCGAGGGCTGGGAAGAGAAGAGTCAGGGAGGGAGTCACCACATTACCAATGACTGCCTATGAAAACAACCATCAGGCCGGGTGTGGTGGCACACCCCTATAATCCCAGCGCTCGAGAGGCTGAGGCAGGAGGATCATTGTGCATTCGACACCAGCCTGGGCTACAAAGTGAACTCAAAGCCAGCCTGAACTGCATAGTGAGACCCTGTCTCAAAAAGACTGAAAAATAATTTTTAAAAAACCAAACAACCATCAACTTGGGACCTCGGCATGCACCTTTTCCCATCCTGAAGAGAATCTTCATAGACCGCTGGGCTAGCCTTAGCCCCTACAGCTGGGCTAGCCCAAGCCACTCTGCCTAAGACTCTCCACCCCCTCAAGCACCATGTCATCATTTGTGGGCTATCACAGGCCTCTATTCTGGGCTGTCTTTGGACCTGTGTAGGTGAATTAATGTAGGTTAATAACAGGCAGTACTCTAGTGTTTTCCTTGGTCCAGGCCCCTGACAGAGAAAGAGGGGCCACCTCTGGCCATTTCCCTCTCCCTGGAGCACCTGTTTCATGCCTTGGGAGCAGTTAGGTAATTCTCCACACCCAGCCCCACACTGCTTCACATTCCAGGCTCCTGTTCTGCAAAGCTGGTGCGGGGTCCACACCCACTTCCCGGCCAGCCTGCAGGAGCAGAGATTGGGTTCCTCTGCTGCCCTCTCATTAGCTCTAATCCCCCTTGTTTCTCACCAGTCTCTTTTCTCACCCTAATCCCTCTCCTGCAAGGTGCCCACTTCCTTCTGGCCACACCAGAGCTGGGGAGGGAGGGCCCGGAGTGGGCTGGGGGGGGCCTTCAAGGACATCTCTAAGCACCTTTCCTGATCCACACATAGATACACAGAGCAATTTGCCATACACACATACCGTCATTGTCCACTGCTCTCCGCAGTGCCAGGCAGTTGAACTGTCTGTGATGAACACATTCTGTACCTGACCTCCCACTGGACATGTTTGGTAGCCATAGTCACACAGGAAATATGTTAGTGCAACTGGAGATCTGAAGATTGAATTACAAAGTATAGAATCGTGATTAATTTTACTTTAAATCACCTAGGTGGCTGTGATTTGCTACAGTATATTGGACAGTGTGGGGTGACCACATTTACTAAAGTTTTATTCTATGCCAGGGCCTATTCTAACAACACTACCTCTTTTAGATGTCAGAACATCCCTGAGGGGCTGGGTAGATACTGTTGCTCAGCCCATTTTACAGATGGGCAAATTGAGGTATAGAGACATTAGGTAACATATCTAAGGGTAAGCCTAAGTGATTTCTCATTCTGCCTTTGCACTGTGAGGCTATCCCCACAGCTTCAGCGCCAGGAGTTTCCACACTAGAGTGAGTACCCAAGCATATAGGTCAGGTCACCCTGATGAGATATTGGCAGGTCCTTGTTGAGAAGCGGGGGTGTTGGCTATGTGCTTATCTCTAACAGTTCCTGATCTTGAAAAGAAAAAAGCCTAACTTTGAAAGTTCCCTTTCGCAGTGCTGGTTACAGGAGTATGCTGAGTACAGGAAAGGCCTCCCAAGTGGAGGAGGTGATACCGGAAAAGACGGGGCAGTCGGACAGTGAGAAGCACGTGGGTGTGGGGGGAATATTACTTGAAGCAAGATGGACTAATCCCATGCTTGCATGGAGGGGCTCCAAGACTCCTGTTTGTTTGTTTTGTTTTAGCATTTCCTGTGTGCCAAGGGTGTTATGCCGTTATCCAGCCATTTGGGAGTAGCCATGGGACAGTGTGCGGCCATTGTACAGCCAAAGAAATGGAAGGAAAATGAAGTTCAGAAAGAACCACGACTTTTTCTTAGACCACACAACCAGAATTTGTACCCAAGCCTGTCTGACCCTGGAAACCATAGCAAGGCCGGCCTTCTCTGGAAGGGTTTAACCACCCACTGGGCATGGTGCTGCACGCCTGTTACCCCAGTAGTTGGGAGGCTGAGGCAGAAGGATCACTGCAGTTCCCAGGCCAGCCTGGGCTGCAAAGTGAGTTCAAGGTCAGCCTGAATTGCATAGTGAGACCCTGTCTCAAAAAGACAAAGAGAGAGAGAGGAAAAAAAGAGAGAGGGGGAGAGAGAGAGAGAGAGAGAGAGAGAGAGAGAGAGAGAGAGAGAGAGAGAGAGAGAGAGAGAGGAAAAAATAGTCTAAACCATGATGGGTTAGGAGGATTGGATCCAAGCCCTTGGGCTGCAGAGTGCTCCAGCACTGCAGTATTAATTTGCTCTCCGTTGAAACAGAGGGCCTGGGAAGGAAAACTCCACCTTCAGTCACAAGCCCCGAAGATACCATCTGTCCAGGTAAGGCCCCAGGTAGTGTTTAGCCACCCTTTGGCCTAGCTCTCAGGGGACCATGGTAACAACCACAATATAAACAAACATGCACTGGTGGGGGTTAGACAGAGCTGCTGGCACCACAGCCTGGACCCTCCTACGCAGGAAATGTGAAAGGGCTGCCCCTCAGGGCCCAACGTCCAGCACATTCCTGCCTTCCTTTCCTGGACGGGTTATAGCAGAACCAGCTGAGCAAGTGCTGAGGGAGCGGGGGCAGGGCATGAAAGGGTCCCATGATGGGGCCACAGAGCAGGCACAGGCAGGGGCCGGGCTCAGACGACAGACATGTGAGTGGGGGTAGAAAGGGGAGAAAGGGAATCGGAAGCAGAATCTTCCAATGCAGCAGAATCTCAGTGGTGCCCTGGCTTACACTCTGGGACAGTTCACGCCCTGGCTTGGGCAGTTTTATTTTTTAAATTATGTCTGTCTCTCTGTCTATCTGTCTGTACCTAAGGTGTTAGAGATGGAACCCACCCCCAGATCTTCATTTTTCTTTTCTTTTTTTCTTACATATTTTTAAAAATGACCACATATTGGTTATATGGATTAATGGGTTCCGTTTTGCCAAGTTCATACACAAATACAAGTAGTTGGATCATTTTTACCTCTATCACCGCCCCACATCCCTTCCTCTCTCCTAGTTAAACATTCTTGTTTCCGTGTTTATATTTTGAGTATATCCACCCCCCATCACCTGCCCTTGTACTGCCCCCATCTCCTTCTTTAAATTAAAAATATTTTTAAAATGTAATATAATCTATAGCGATAAATGCTTCATTCTCAAAACGTACAGATTTTTAGTACTGTATATTCATGAGGTTGAGCACAACTGTCGCTAATGTATATAGTACAATTAGAAATTATGGGTCCATTTCCCTGAACTTTGTCCTAAGGCCCACTATCTAGATGCAGAAATAAGAATAACAAAGACCTCTGGAAATTTCTGAAATTCCAATCCAGGACTGTTTTTTTTTTTTTGGTTTTTTTGAGACAGGCCTCTATATGTAGTTCAGGCTGGTCTTGAGCTCACTTTGTAGCCCACTCTGGCCTCGAACTTGCAATGATCTGCCTGCCTCAGCTTCCCAGATACTGGGATTACAGGCGTGTGCCCCAGCATGATTTATAAGAACTTGTCTTCACTTGGAGCTCATGAAATGTTCATCCATATGGACTGCTTCTCATACATCCAATTACAACACAGTGAATTTATGGGGAAGGGCATGTGCAGTACCCACATCTGTTATGACTCAGCACCCTGTCAATCATGTTGTCATTTGGTATGGTCATATGCCACATACTGACATTTCCGTCAGTAGCAGACTACAGGTACCATTATGTACCCAGAAGATTATAATGGAGCTGAAAAATTTCTGTATCTTCATGTTTCTTCTATACCTTTTTCTGTTTAGATAAGCTTACATACACAAATATATGTCACTGTGTTGCTGTCGCCTACAGGATTCCCTACAGCACTGTGCTGCGCAGGTTTGCAGCACAGGGAGCAGTGGGCTGTACTGTTGCGTCTGGGGGTGTACACCCCGAAACACCACCACTCTGCCGGACGTGTGGCTACCGGGCGCCTACTGGGGTACACAGGGAGTTTCAGAAAGTGAACACTCGTAGGGTTTTGTCCTCAGCTCCTTCATATTAAGACAGGTGTCCCTTCCCCACAGTGGGACCTGGAACTTGTAACAATCTGATTGGCTGCCTGGCTGGCTTTGACTTTGCCTATAGCCTGAACACCTCTGTCTGTATCTCTCTCCCTTTATCATCTATCCATCTATCTTACGTATTTTTTTGCCATTTGATTTCTTTCTGCCCTTTTGTGATGGTTAAGTATGGGAAGGGACAGCCTCACAGAAGGGCAGCTTAGAGTTAGAAATTAAGTAAAGGGAACACGGGTGTATCTAATGCAGTGGTTTAGTGATGCTAAATGAGAATATAAGTGTATAAGTATTTATGTATAGGTGTGTGTCGTTCATATATTAAATAAGAGTCTTTAGGCGGGTGTCCCTTATTCCCTTTGCATTTTATCGGGTGAGGATGGGAGCCGGTTACTCGGGTCTTTCAATGTTCCCAGCTACATCTCTGTTTGGTCTGTTGACTCTTCCTGCTAAATTTTTATGTTAATTGTGTTAGCTGGCACCTCCTTGGGTGTGGTTTCTCTCTCTCTTTTGGTTTCTCTCTTTACTTACTTTCGTCTTTCTAGTCGCTAGAGTCTAACTGCAGAGGCAAAAGCTGCCTTTAGTAAGATTTCTCATTAAATAAAGCTTCATGAGATCCTATTTTATTCTTTTCTTACCTATAGCCCCCAGCTCCTACACTGTATTATAGCTTATGTGCCCTGTAGTTCATACCATCAAGGTCTGTGTGCTATAGGCAGCTGAGTTAGATAGAAATATTAAAAATATTATAGGCAGTCAGACAAGGCCCAGCACTGGGCTGGGGATATAGCTCAGTGGAATAAGCACCTGCCTAGCAAGCGCAGGGTCCTGAGTTCGATCCCCAGTACCACCAAAAAACAAACAAACGAACAAAAAAACAGACAAGGCCCGGCGCTCGAAGGAGCCAACGTGGAAGATGAGACACCTTGTAACCATAGGGGAGACAGGCGCCTCCAGCTGTGGACAAAAGATTAAACAGATGCACCTGCACACTTCCCTAGGGATGGACCTCAGTGACTGATATTCTACACAGGTAACAATCATCTTGAAAAAGCCAGGAAGAGTCACTGGCCCAACCCCCTACAGGAAAAGCTCCCGTTCTGTGTTCATGCCTGCTCACTGCCTGACTTGCTTCCCCATTTGATCCCAATTTAATCAATTTTACCCAAACAACTATACTTGTAATCTTATTGGCAGACCATAATTTTGTCCTACCTCACGACCACCTAGCAAGTTCCCATGTTTCCTACCTTGGACCCGCCTCACTTTGTGGTTTTGGTCTGTGAAAGTCCCTAGAAAAGACAGATTCCTGGGTAACCCACTCACGACCCCCTCTGTCCCTCTCTCGGACAGAGGCTTTCTTTCCCTCAAAAAATACGTTCTGCTCTCAACCTCCCTTGTCCCTGAAATTCATTCTTTGATTTTAGAGAACACGAACTCCTCCCAGATATCTTTCAGGTTGGAAGATTTTCCCCCTATATCTTGTGTAAGGACATTCTGCAATGCTTGTACATCAAAATTTCTTAGTGATACATTCCCCACAATGTACCCTCATGTGAAGCAGTGCATGACTATATTTCATTATTTTTTTAAGTACATATGGTAGGCAAGTACTCTCCTACATCTCCAGCCCTTTCTCTTTCTTGCTGGGAGACAGGTCAAGTTTCCAGGAGGGCCTGGAATTTTTAATTCTCCCGCTTTAGCCTCCTGAGTAGCTGGGATTACAGGCCTGTAACACTGGGGCTGGATATTTTACTGCTTTTTATGTCTGGATATTTCACTTTATGGATACACTACACTTTGTTTATCCAGTCATCTGTTGACAGACACTTGAATTGTTTCTACATTTTGACTATTATAAAGAATACTGCTATGAACAATGGATAAAATTTTATTTTTTAGACTGGTAATTGTACCCAGGGTTTTATACTGAGCTATATCCCCAGCCCTTAAAATTTTTTTTTCTTTTTAAATTTTGCCAGGTATGGTAGTACACACCTATAATCACAGCACTCCAGAGGCTGAAGCAGGAGGATCACTGTGAGTTTGAAGCTAGCCTGGGCTATATAGTGAGTTCAAGACTAACCTGCACTACATAATGAGAGCTGGCTTCCAGCAGAAAAAATTTTTTTTTAAATTTTGAGGTAGTATCTCTCTAAATTCCTAAGTTTCCCAAACTAGGCTTGAATTTGAGACCTTCCTGCCTCAACCTCCCAAAATACTGGTGTTATAGGCAGCTGAGTTAGATAGAAATATTATAGGCAGTCACACAGGCCAGGCCTTTAAGGAGCCAGTGCAGCAGATGGGATACCTTGCAAACAGAGAGACGAACACTTCCTCTGTGGGCCAGACCTCAAGACAAAACACTAAACAGATGCGCCACATACTTCCCTTTTGATATTGTTACTGGAACACCAGGGTTGTGTCCCACAGTGACCAAGAATGAAACTATGGATGGAAAGGGTGGGGTGCAAATTGATATAAAAGATCTGAAGGCAAGAAAGTGAAAGGTATAAAGTCAAGGAACTAAAGCTCCTACAGCCGGAAGAGGGTTCTGAGTAGGATACATACAAGGGCTCTTTGTTAAGGGGTTTTTAAGGAACCTAGAAGGGAGCGTGGGCCACTGTGTAAGCGATGTAGTCTTACCCTGTAGGAGGCTGCGTATAGTTTAGGGTCCAGTCTACACAGTGTTCACAGTGCCCTTGCAGGGCCCATGCACCCTTGAGCCAACAGCCTGCCTGATCTTGCCCTGGAGAGGTCCCTGATATCACGGGTCACCTGGTAGATATTTCTGTAAGATCCCTGGAGGGTCGTGACTCAGCAGACTCTATTTTGAGCTTCTGGACTCCTTTGGGGCTGTGTCTTCACTGGCTAATCGAATCCTAACTCCTGACTCACTAATTTCCTGCTACAGTATCATATCAAAGCATTGTCAAACCCAAGTTGGTGAGGATTTACTCTGGGCTTTCTTCTGAGAGTTGTATGGATTTAGCTCTGATACATAGGTCTTTGATTATTTTTGCTTGTTCAACTTTTTTATTGTGGTAAAAATATACCTGTTGCTGGGTGTGGTGGCTCACGCCTGTAATCTCAGCACTCAGGAGGCTGAGGCAGGAGGATTGTTGTGAGTTCGAGGCCAGCCTGGGCTACAAAATAAGCTCAAGGCCAGCCTGAACTACATAGTAAGACCCTGTCTCAAAAAAAAAAAGACCAAAAAAATACCTGTTGTAGGCAGCTGAGTTAGATAGAAATATTATAGGTAATCAGACAGGTCCAGGCCCTCAACAGAGCCAATGCAGAAGATGGGATGCCTCGCAAATAGACAGGCACCTCCACTGTGGGCCAGACCTCAAGACAAAAGACTAAACAAATGCACCCATATACTTCCCTAAGGATGGACCTCAGAGATGGATATTCTACACCGGTAACAATCACTTTGAAAAAGCCAGGAAGAGTCACCAGCCCAACCCCTACAGGAAAAGTCCCTGTTCTGTGTTCATGTCCGCCTGCTACTTGACTCGCTTCCCCATTTGATCCTGATTTAATCAATTTTACCCAAACAATTATATTTGGAATCTTATTGGAGGACCATAGTTTTATCCCACCTCATGCCCACCTTGCAAGTTTCCATTGTTCTCCACCATGGACCCGCCTCATCTCGTGGTTTTGCCCTATAAAAACCCCTGGAAAAGACAGGTTCTGGGGCAACCCCCTCAGGTCTCCTTCTGTCCCTCTCTTGGACTGAAGCTTTGTTTCCCTCAGTAAATATGCTCTGATGGCCAAGGATGCAGCTCAGCAGCACAACGCCTGCCCAGCAAGTGCAAGGTCATGAGTTAGATCCTTGGAACAAACAAACAAACAAATAAATAAATTCTGCTCTTAACATCCGTTGTTCCTAAAATTCATTCTCTGATTTTAGAGCACGTGAACTTGCCCAAGGTATCTTTCAGTGTTCTTCCCTCTATTACACCTAACCAGTTTCAGGTATACAGTTCAGGGGCATTACATACATTCCAGTCGTTGTGGGGCTGTTACTGTCACACACCTCCAGAACTTTTCCATCTTCTCAAACAGGACCTCTGTTCCTATTAAACAATAACTACCCTGTCCACCTGCCCCAGCCCCCAGGAATCATCATTCCACTTTTTAAATTTGACTACTCTAGGTACCTTATATAAGCACTTTCATATCTGGCACCTTTCACATAGCTTAATATCTTTGGGGTTTACCCATATTGTGGCATTCCTTTTTAAGGCTGGGTGATATTTAATTGTCTGTATTACCATATGGTGTTCAGCTATTTACCTGTAAATGGATATTTGTGTTGTTTCTACCTTCTGGCTATTCCTCATAATGCTGCTACAATCACAGGTGTACAAATACCCATTTGAGTCCTTGCGTTCAGTGCTTTTGAAAATTTATTTATTTATTTTCTCTTTTTGAGGCAGGGTCTCATTGTGCAGTTCAGGTAGGTCTTGAATTCACTATCCAGCCCAGGTGGGCCTCAAAGTCATGGTGATCCTCCTGCCTCAGTCTCCCAAGTGCTGATTTTATAGGTGTATGCCACCATGCCTGGTTCCTTTTCTGAAATCCGGAAAAAAAAAAAAAAAAACCTTCTTTCTTCTCAAAAACCTTATTGGATTTTTGATGGGGATTGCATTAAATCCATAAGTTGCTTCAAGTAGCACGGACAGCCTAACAATATTAAGCTTTCCAGCCCATGAACATGGGATGTCTTTCCATGTATTTTATTCTTTCATTTTTAAAAATAACACTTTATAGTCTTAATGTATAAGTCTTACATCTCAAAGTTCCTCCTGAGTGCTTAATTCTTTTTGATGCTATTGTAAATGAAATTATTTTCTTAATTTAATTTTCACGTTGTTCATGTTAGCGTAGAGCAACGTAACTGAGCTTCGTATACTAGTCTTGTATCCTGCAACCTTGCTAACTTTGTTACATCTAATTGTTTTTGACTCTTTATTATTTAGTTTTCTTCTCCAATTATAATCAGAAAATGAAATTACGTGTGGTGACGATGACAGTGATGATGCTACTGTTGGTGACACCCATGCTAAGAAGTGGGAGTGGCCCCCAGAAGTAAAAACTCAGGCTGGGGATACAGCCCGGCAGCACAGCACCTGCCTGGTAAACGTGAGGTTGTGGGTTCCATTCCTGGTAAACTGCCCCCACCACCAAAAAAAGAAGTAAAAACTCTACTGGAGGAAACATCCAGAGACCTCTGACTGGTGAACACAGTTCCTGATTAAGTTCATAGACTCTTCCCTTCCTATTCTCATATGATGTTCTGGCTGCTTATCACGGAATGGGTTGCTGTGGGGATAAATGTTACTGAGGTTGCTGCAAAGCAGAAGAGGTCCTAATTTATATTCTGTTTAGGGCTGAAGTGTGTATCCTTCCCACAATGCCTGGGGGCACCTCAAGGCCATGGAGTGTCACAAGGTCTCCACATCCAACTGGTGTCTACTTTCATTGGCGTCCTTGAGGATCCCAAGACTCCTGGGCAGAGGCGCTGGATCTGGGGCCTGACCTCAAGAAAACAGTTCAAGTAGTTGCAATTCTGTTCTCAATACTAAGCAAATATTACCCAAATAGTTCAGAAATGTATGGTGCTGAAACACCACATGAAACCAGGCATGAAATGTCTGGGCCTGAGTGTGAATCCTAGATTCACCTCCAATGTGCTGTTTGATCTTGAGTTTCACTTTTCTGCCCTATAAATTGGGACTTGTTATAGGATTACTGAAGTGCCAGTAGAGAAGCCAGTAAGGTGCCTCA
The DNA here is from genome assembly GCA_004027595.1 of Dinomys branickii. Lineage (NCBI taxonomy): Eukaryota > Metazoa > Chordata > Mammalia > Rodentia > Dinomyidae > Dinomys > Dinomys branickii. The sequence continues at coordinate 154,364 of PVLD010002448.1, read as the reverse complement.
GTCACCACCTGGCACATGGTAAGACATCAACAATGTTGGCTTTTGCTGTTATGACTGGGCCAGTCACCCAGTCTTCCATCAATTCCAACACTAGGACACAGCTAGGCAAGTTCATTTTTTCTGGTTCCTTCTCCCCTGCTCTGTGGCTGCCCTACTTAACCCACACCTTAAGTCTCTCTGTGGTGCTAATTCATGGTGTCGGACTCTGCTCTTTGGTACAAACTTACCTCCTAGAATAACCTGCTCTGCAGGGGTGAATAAGCCAAGAAAGTTACCATGGGTTTGAGGAGCTTATGTTAAAGACTTGATCTGCAGAGTGATATTATTGCCCATCAGTTAAGGGTTCTCTTGTTTGATTCATGATCGGAATCAGCAAAGTATAGCTCTGCTACCAGTTCTGGGGTTTGAGTGCCAATAACTTTCAGCCCTTAGTGTTATGGCTCTGAGCACTGATGCCACCAATTGAGACAGTTAATGACAGACATCATCAGTCAATACCACCAGTGGCTAATTTCTCCTACTGCCAGCTGTCACTGGCTTATGCTAGATGTTGTTGGTCGACCTGCCCTTAGCAGCTGCTAGTCTCTGTAGCTCTACAGGGCCAACAGCCCCATGTGTTTATAGATTTTTTTTTTAAAGCAATTGCTCTGTCCACACTACTCAGGATAAGAATCCCAAGTAGACTTATAGGACTTTCTGAGCCCACGTTACCTAAGAAATAAATTAGAGGAGATTCACAGGAGGCCTGGAGCGAAGCTTCTTTGAACAAGAACTGTGGCACGTCAGTGCACGATAAGAAGGAGCTCTCCCCGAGCCGTGGTGGTGCCTACTGTAATCCCAGCATGTGGGAGGCTGAGCCAAGGGGATCACAGTGAGCTCAAGGTCAGGCTGATCTACATAGCGAGACCCTCCCCAAAAGTCCTAGACCAACATAAGAAGTGTGAGGGGAGGGCTGCAGATCTGAGTGCTCCATATTTAAACCTGTGTATTGGTCTAAATTTGAGCCTCCTGGAATAACCTGCTCTGCAGAGGTGAATAAGCAAATTGGTCCGAGCTCAAGCCTCCCAGTGCAAACCTACTGATTAGCTTAAATTCAATTCTTCTTAGTCCAACTAGCTTGAGGATGTTTCTAAGGAGCTCAGATCCCCCCACATTAGAAGTGGCTTCCCTGCCGCTTTTTTAAAAAGGTGGCAGCTTCTGGAATGACTGGGAATGGGAGAGGGGTGTCATGGCTGAAAGCTGGGCTGTGCCTCCTGTTCCAGCTTGTACTTCCTGTTCGGAGCATCCTGGAGAGTGGCTACAAAGTAACCTTAGGCACAGCAGGAGGACACTGAGGCAAAGCCTCCCGGTCTGTCCTCAGGGACCTTTGGAGAGTGAAGGGAGCAGAGGGGAAGGATGTGACAGCTGTTGGCTAAATCACGCCCCCTTTCCAGCCACATAGGGGAAAAGGGAGAGTCCGGCACTTCCTGTCTGTCTCAGAACTGTAGAGTGAGGGTGCAATCCTTAGGAGGCAGGGAAAAATCTTTAGGTCAGTGGGGGCTGAAGGGATTTGTCACAATCTCCTCTTTGGCCTCATGACACAAGTAGTTTTGTTATGCATGAGCTCCTGTCATGCTGGGCTGGCCTCAGCAGAAGCAGCCCAAAACAATGGATTTTGGACAAGAACCTCCAGAACTGTGAGCCAAAATAACCCTTTTCTGTTTATAAATTGGCTCAGGTATTTGGTTATGGTGCTAGGAGGCTGACATGTGGCTGTAGAGTCAGAGATTCTGAGTTCCAGTGAGCCAGTGACTATCTCTGAGACTCACTCTCCTTCCCTGTGAAACGGGGGACCACTAGCAGGTAGGGCAGCAGATCTGTGTCGATGTCCAGTAAATAGGATCTATTATTTTTTGCTAGGCTTCATGGAGCACCTGCGAAGTGCAGCCTGGGAGAACTGCTAGGGTGAATAGGAGACAAATACGAGGCAGGTGATGGCTCTGTCCTGTGATGAGGGCTGGTCCAGTTGCTCCACAGTGCGGAGAAAAGACCTTAACTCTGGTGGGCCCACGTGGGGGTGGGGCCTAGGAAGGCCTCCCGGAGGAGAGCTCTGACGGCCTCGAGTGTGCAGAGAACAGGCTTATGGAAGGGGCCCTAAACCAAACCCAAGCACAAGCAAAGGCAGGTAGGCAGGCAGGAGCTCGTGAAGTATATATTCAGGTCATCAGGTGAAGCTGGCACAGAGGTAATCTGGCCAGGTCACAGAGGGCCTGCCAAGACGCCAGAGACTAATCTTATCCAGGAGGAAACGGGGAGCCAGTGAAGATCTTACACAGGGAGGATGTGATCTGATTTTCATTTCAGAAAGAATTTTACGGCTTCCCTGTGGAGTCTGGTTGGCAGAGGGTAGGACTGAGCACAAGGAGGCTCACGAAGTCCTAATACCCCAAGCCAGAGGTGGTGAAGACCCTGATAGGACAGCAGCCATGGGGCTGAGTCCAGCCAGCAAGTGGCAGAGCCAGGCCTGAACTGAGGTGAAACCACCTCTTTCAACCACTTTGAGTCACCTCAAACAGCCTGAGCCTGGTAAATTTTGTCTCTCTGCTTCATCCTACTTGTGAAGGGGCCTTTCGTAACTAGGATGCATGCAAAGGGGCCCCAGGGATTCATCTTCCTGGTAGGCTGATGGGTACCTTGTGCAACACTGCCCCCTGGTGGCTAAAGGCAGAGTTCACCGCACCACCTGGGCATCTCTAAGGTTCCAAGCTGGTCAAGCAACTTCCTCTGAATCCAACAAGCCTAACCTCTCTCCACTTCCGCTGGATTGATGGACTAATGTTCACATCTTACCTACTCCTTTTTCTGCTGAGTAACAGGGCAGGACACTTCCTGATCTGAGCCTTGCTCTCCTCATTTGTAAGCTGCCTCAGTTTAGGCCTGGTACACAGCAGGTGATCAGGAGAGAACCAGCACTGTCACATGCCACCGAGATGCACAAACATCTGGGGAACTTCTCCAGACTCTGTCCCTTCCCTCCACCCCAGGAACCTCACACCTCCCTCTGTCCTACTGTGCACCCCCAACCAGCCTTTCCTATCAGGGACCCACATGCCCACCTCAACCCTCTCCCAAGATGCAGAGCAGGGTACATGGCTGCAACTGACCTGGGTGGCTGAGCCTCCCTTGCTGAGGCTCAGCTTCCTGGCCTGTAAGATGGGGCTGCAATCTCTGTCTGCTCCAGGGTTACGTGAAGAGAAAGAGGAAGAGGCCGTGCAAACTGCAGAGCGCTATGCCGTGCAGCTCTCCTGACGGCCTGCTCTGGGCACCATGCCTCCCACAGTGGTGTCCTGGGTCGGATTCCTTGGAAAGTGAACTGGGCTAGGCTGGAGACTTGGGGATAGAGGAGCTTTTCCAACTGCCGTAAAAATACCCCTCCACACCCCAGTCTGCTTCCCCTCAAAGACTAGGGGTAGTTCTGAGAGGAAAAGGGCTAGAAAGGGAAAGGTCCCATTACTTTCTTTCTATTTCTTTCTTTTTCTTTGTCTTTTTTGAGACAGGGTCTCACTCTGCAGTCCAGGCTGGCCTTAAGCTGACTTTGTAGCCTAGGCTGGTCTCGAACTTGCAACAATCCTCCTGCCTCAGCCTCACAAGTCCTGGGATTACAGGCGTGCATCACCATGTCCGATTTCTATTCTGTGGATAGGTGAGGCTTTAGTATTTCCAGCACCTCACAGTAAGCAAGAATTTAGATCCACAGCCTCTTGCCAGAATGTTGTCATTTTTTCCTGACAAACAAAACTGTTTTGTAACCTGGATTATAACGTGGTTTTATTAAGAACCATATAATGTGTGCACAGATGTTTATGAAGATTAGCAAATGCTGGGGAGTTGTTACCAGTGTCACCCAGGGCCAGGAGAGCCCTTCTATATGTCACCCCTATAGCCGCAAACATTCCCTGGCCACCCCCACCCCATTCCTCAGTCTGTAAGGCTCACTGCTGCGCCCAGTCACCTCCACACACCCTTCTGCTCCCCCTTCAGGGGTCACTTTCTGAGGCAAAGCTCATTTGATAGTCTTGCCTGGTTTCTTTGCTGGACATTCCCCCAGAATTCAGCTACCGCCCCCAAAATACGCATAGCGACAGCAGGTACATTTTTATTGATGTTGTTTTTGCTACAGGGTCTCACTGTGCAGTCCAAGCTGACCTTGAACTCACTATGTAGCCGAGGCTGGCCCTGAACTTGCAGCAATCCTGCTACCTCAGCGTCCTGACTGCTGAGATTACAGGTGTGTGCCACCACACCCAGCTAGGTAGGTGCAATGATCATTATGGTCAGTTCTGCCTCCCTCAGTGTGGGCCAGCTTCCCATTAGCCAAGTTGGGTCATCCCAGTGTCCTTGTGTCCCTGGGGTCTGCAGTGCGTGATGGTAGGCAGATACTTAATAAATGTTGAAGAATGAATGGGTAAATGAAGAAATGAACTTTGGGCATGCAAGTGCCCCCTCTGAGTAAATTCTCCTCCTCCTCCTCTTCTTCATCAATTGTTAAAAAAAGTGACAATGTTAAAAATTAAGAGTGGGTGGGCATTATGGCACATGCTTGTAATCCCAGCACTCTGGGAGTCTGAGGCAAGAAGATCATATGTTCAACGTAGCCTGGGAAACAATGACTTAGTGAAACCCTGTCTCAAAATTAAAAATCGAAAAAGGACTGGGGATGCAGGTCAGTGCACAGGTCCTGGTTTTAGTCTCCTGTACCAAAAGAAAAAAAACTTAGAGTAGGATACACTGAGAACTTATTCCTGCTAAGCTCTCAATGCATCCCTGCCTCCTTAGCCAGGTAGGAGATACTACTGTCACCTCTGAAGGTGACCACTGTGCTCACTGCCCAGCACTCTGTTCCATGCCAACCCCAGGCTGTTGGGGACTGGACCAGGTGAGGACAAGACCTCCCCATGGCAATGGGTATAACTTCCTTGTAAAAAGAGTAATGGACTGACTTGTGGGAAAGCAATCTGTAAAGGCAGTGGTCCCGAACAGGTCATTGTGTACCTTAGTAGCCATTGTAACAGAAACAGAAACCTTGGAGCTGTATCTAGGGCAAGAGTCTGGCAGCCTGCCTGACCATCCTGTACTTAAGTGCTTTGCTCAATAAACAAAACCGCTGGTTACCTTCACCAGTCCTCCCGACCCCTTCTTTCTTTGGTTCAGTCCCTCTCCCCTCTCCCTGTTCCCAAGGTCGGAGCTGGACTCTGGCACCAGGCAAACCCTATCTGTGACTGTTGTCTGTGTCCAGAGCCTCAGGTAACCAGGTGCAGGGGACAGAGCAATCTTTGTGACCTGCCAGGAAACTGGTTGAGGTTATATTGACACAAAATTGGTGGTTACAAGGGCAAAAGTCAGGGTTCAAGTCCCAAAACCTAGTTTTCAGGCTAGGGGTGGAGGGAAGGCTGAACTGAGGGGTTTGAAGTCCCTGTCATGGCAACAGTTGGGCTAAGGGAAAGCAAGGAGAGGATCCTCCAAACCCCAGAAGACCCTACTCTGTCCAGCCTGGCAAAGAGTGTGGTGAAATAGCCCTGGGAAGCCCATGTGCCTCTGGAGAGGCAGCAGGGAGAGTGGACACATTGTGCAATGGGTGGTGGAAATGTCACATCTCGAACACGGGGCAGCCCTTTGATTGAAGATGTCTTGTGATTCTTGTCTGACAACCCCAGGCAGTTTCCTTAGAGCCAGAGCAACCACTTTTTCTTCTCTTGCTAATCTGCTTAAACCCACTTTAGACCCGAATGCCTCGTGGATGGCTTTAGGTGATGAATATGTTCTCCATGGCAGCAGACCTCCCGCTCAGACGCTAAACTGTGAACAGTGCAGCTGGCCCCAAGGGCTGCACATCTGTCTAGAAGACCCCCCATCTTCCCAAGCCTCATCATTTCTCCTCTAAAATGCATCCTGGATAATGAAGAAAGCACCTATTAACTAGGAAAAAATAATGAAATCCCAGAATCTAGGAGCAGAAAGTGGCTGGAGCTCGGCTTCTTACTCGCGAAGCCCCTGGACAGGTGGTGTGCACTGAGGCTTCTGGCCTGTGGGAGGGGTCTTTGGCAGAGAGAGTATTGGCACTCTCTTACAGGGACGCCTGACCCCTCACTCCCAGAGTGAAGGACTGGACTCTTGCCCTTTGGCACAATAGGGCAGGACAAACAGGGCAGGCAGAATTAATGAAGCTGACCTGGAAGCTGAGCCAGAGAGGCAAAACACAAGTCTTTTGAGATAGTGGTGGCCACTGTCCCGGTCCAGCCAGAGGGCAGAGTGGGGAGGTGCAGGGCAGCACAGCCTGGGCTCCCAGGCCCAGGGGCTGGAAGCAACTTACCAGCTTAGACTTGGTGACTTCCCTGGCTCATTCCTGGGCAAGATCTGCCCTGTTTGGTACAGTCCACCTCCAAAGAACAGGCTATGGTCATCCTGAGTGTGGGCTCTGGACCCCAGGAGGACCAGCCTTTGAGAAACCGTGTGCAGAAGCCATTGCTGACCAGCTACTGGGTTGTGTGGCCCAGACCTTCCACTGTCCCCGGGAGACAAAGATGGAGGAAAAGCTCAACGGTTCTCCAGGGATGAGGTCAGAGTCCAGCATGAGCATCCCAGTGGCAGCTCACATGCTGCATCCCAGCTCCAGGCCCTTCTCTCTAGCTCCGTGTCTGTCCTGGCCTCACCGAGGTGGGGAAGAAGCCCAGCTGAGCATCAGCGGGATCCCAGCAGTGGGAGGGAGGGGCCACTGGAGACTCCGTCTCTGCCCACTCAGATTGGTAAGGCCAGACATTGTGACAGCATTGCTGACTGGTCCTGCCCCTCATTTCTGCTTTTTCCCTCCATAGGCAGCAGAACAAGCTTGGAGAAGCCTCGACGCTCAGCTGGAACTGGGACCCTTGTCTTGCCCCATGTCCCACCAGGTGCCTCCAAATGATTCTACCCGTTCTTTCTGACCCTCTGTGTGCATAGAAGGGGGCTTCTCTGCTCCTCAGGCCCAAAGCTGGGGTCCCTGCAGGGCCTGGGGCTCATGCACCCCAAACTGGGATACCAGGCACAGGTCAATCCCGAGATAAGTGAGCCTTGTCAGAAGGACCCAAAGGCAGCTTCTGCAGGCAGAAATTTCTCTGTAAACAAGGGTCCCCCTCAATGTTGTCATCTCCACTCTCTGGGGTCAGGGGAGGAAGTGCTCCTTTGGGTCTAAGCATTGATTGACCCCATTCCTACTTGGCCACTGTGCCAAGGGGGCACAGAGTGGCTGAGACGGTGATGCAGGTAAGTGGCTCTCTGTAGCCACCTTTAGTGCCACATGGAGGGCAGGGGGCAGACAAGGGGTTGCGAAAGTTGGGGGCAGCAGGTGCAGAGGTGGCCAGGGTCTTCATTGCACCGGGGAGGGTCGCGTTGCCCTGAGACCCTGCAGCTTCTCCTCAGAGGCCTTGTCAGGGAGCAGCACCTCCACGGTGTAGCTGACTCTCTTGGCGTACATCAGGCTGTAGGTGTTGTCAAAGCGAAGGACATCTGCAAGTGCAGAGAGGTGATTAGCAGAGCAAGCCCAGAACCAAGTTAGTCAGCCTCTGGGAATGGGTTAAGTAGGGCTATGGTGGGTCTGAGGGTCAGCACGGCCCAGCCTGAGTCCAGTGCTCACTCCCCCGGTCCTGGATGATGTCTGTGCTGAACGAGCATCAACCCCACAGCAGCATGCCGGGGTGGCCCCTTCTACGCAGTGGGCTTATGTGAGCCTGCCATGACGCCCACTGCCACAGGTGGGGTAAGCATTCCCCAAAGGCCCTTGTGTTCAATGCATGGTGTCCAAGAGTGGCTCTACTGGGAGGAGGAGGACTCTTTAGGAGGTGATCTTTTGGGAGGTCCTTAGGTCACTGGAGATGTGCCCTTGCAGGGGATTTTGGACCCCAATCTTTTCCTTTCTTTTTCTCTTCGCTTCCTGGCTTGGGGTGTAAGTGAGTTTTTCTCCATCATGTTTTCCCACCATGATGCACTGCTCTCACCAAAGGCACAGTGTAAGGGTGCCATTGGATCCTAGAGTGGAACCTACAGGCCCAGGAGCCAATTAAACCTTTTCTGTTTATAAGTTAATTTCCTCAGGTATTTTGTTATAGTGGCAGCAAGCTAATACACCCACTGTATAGATGAGAAAGCCAAGGCTTATCCAAATGATGACTTTCCAGTAACCACAGAGCAAGGGAAGAGAGGGGCTCGAATTCCCTTATCACACTGTCCCAACCCAGAGGGCAGCCCCACTTCCTCCAGAGGAAAGCACTGAGTTACGTAAGCCAGTTTCCCAGCTGATAGATGGTGTTTCCTACAGTGGCAAGGTCTCTTGCAAGCTCTGGGACATGGTGAGTTTCCTGGACTTTTCTGTCTCCACTTTCCTATTTCTCCCTTTCCACAGGCTGGGCTAGGTAATGTGTCACCTTTAGCATGTGGTTTCCTTTGGCATAGGAAATTGACCTTGAGTTCCTGATCTCCTCACTTTGTGGCCTATACAGGTGGAAGATCAGCAGTGTTCCCGGGTGACAGAGTCTGGAGTTTGGATATCTCCCAAAGGCCTTTATGCTAACGGTTTGGGACACAAGGCAGTGCTGTTGCGAGATGGTGGAGTCTTTAAGAAGTGGGGCCATGTGGGATATTCTTAGGTCATTGGAGGTGTGCCTCGAAGGGAATTGTGGGACCTTGGCCCTTCCTCGTCCCGTTTGTTCCCTCACTTATCAAGTAAATGTTTTGCTCTGTCCTACACAATAGCCATGATGTTCTGCCTCAACACAGGCTCCAAACCAATGGGACTATTTGCTCATGGACTGGGACCTCCCAGACTGGGCCAAAATAAACTTCTCTTTACAAGCTGAGTATCTCTGGCATTTTGTTATAACAGTGGAAAACTGACAGACGCCCCAGGCAATGCTGCTTCTGGTAAAACTCATCAAATTGCTTGTGGCCTGAGAGGCCTGGGGACAAACGATGCACGCTAGGAGAGGCATCTCTTTAGGATTCCTGCTGTGGGCTGGGCCATGAAACTGGAAACTCTGACACTAAGCCTGCGCTGTTTACTTCCCTGTCGTTAACCCTGAAGAGCTTGGGGTGAGGGGTTCCCAGGAGCTGAGGCCACAGCCCCAGGCTCTGAACCCCTGGCTCTTGCTTTGCAATGCGTCTCTCTGCCTTTGTGTCCACCCACAGGGGCCACTCCTCCAACCCAAGACCTGTAGCCAGCACCCCCTGAAGCCCATGGTATTGAGAGCAGATACCACCCCCTACACAGTCCCTGAGAGTTGGAAATAGAAGGCACATGGAGTGGCTGGGCAGACAAGAGACAGCCAGCTCTTCTCTGTCCTAAGAGGGAAACAACTCCAGCAAACTGTGCAGCTCTTACAGACGCCGGCCTTGAGGCAGGTGAGGCTCCCGTCCTCCGGCACCATGTGGGCACTGTAGCGCTGGCTGGGCAGCACCTCCATCATCTCCCCAGCTCTCTGATGCTCCCCTTTCTTGGTCTTCAGGAAAACCCCAAAGCCGATATCCCCACCTTCTGATGCAAACTGCCACCTGCAGCAGACAGAGCCCCAGTGACCTCCTGCCTAGGCTGTGGGGGTGCATCTTCCAGCCGTGCCGGGGTGGGTAGCCGCTGCCCCTACCTGAGCACACAGCCTGGGAAGAGGATCTCGTTCTCCACCTGCTGGGAGGAGCCACGGCCCACAGATACCTCGTGCTCGTACTGCACCCTCACCTGCTCTCGCAGGTAGTAGCTCCTGGGCACCTCGCCACCATAGTTGATCTGTGGGTGACGTGGGGTGAGCGGGCACCAGGCCATGGTGGTCTCCCCGCCCTCCCGTCCTCTGGGCTCCTGTACCTTGGTCAGGCACTTGGGGTTGCCATCGGGGTCGGTCATGGTGCCCCCAAACTCCACGGGTAGCTGGTCAGGGCTGATGAACTTGGTCAGCTCCTGCTTCCAGTTGCCTGTGTGGGAGCAAAGGGGCCTCCAGGGGCTCAGGGAGATCAATGGGGGGGCCTTGGAGGTGACCTGATGCCTCTGGCTTGCTACCCTGGGTATCTACTCCTAGGAGTATCCAAGAACTTTATGTGGCTTCCAGGCCCTAATCTAGGACCAGAAGCCTCACCCTTGAAGCTGCTAGGGTTAGGCCAGGGTTAGTGATTGGGTAAGGGCATGAGCCAGGCAGAAGGGGGCCTTCAGCATTGACCTCTGCCTGCTAGGTGGACAGAGAGATGGGCTTTGCTAGGAGGCTGAGTCACTCACCTCCCAGAATCACTATCTTCTTGCGTGTTTCCTCACCCATGAATGACTTGACCAAGTTGAAGGCTACTGGAAAAAGCTTAGGGGCTAAAATACAGGAAATTCCTTCAGGCAGCTGGACAAGGAGAATGTGGGGATATAGAGCTGTGGCCAAACACATGGGCTGGATAGGCGTTAGGTCTGTCTTCTGCCATTCCCTGCTGTGTGACCTTCACCTAGTGGCTCATCCTATCTGAGTCTTAGTGCTATTAATGTGAAAATATCAAGTGGAAGCCAGGCATGGTGGTGCATGCCTGTAATCCCAGCATTCAGAAGGCTGAGGCTGAAGGGTTGCTGTGAGTTTGAGGCCAGCCTGGGCTATGCAGTGAGTTCAAGCACAGCCTTAACTACATAGTGAGACCCTGTCTCAAAAAACAAAAAATAAAATATAAAATGGCAATGAAATAATGTATGTGTAACTATCAGCACAATGCCTGGCTCTCAATAAATAGCTGTATCCCTTCACGTTTTAGGGTGCTGGACACAAGCTAGGTATAGTGTCAGCAATGTTGATTTCCCAGTGATACCTCTTCCTTTTCACACTCAAGATTTTCCCAGGTGTCCTTGGGACCTTCTTGGGTGCAAGCAGATGGGGGTCTGCTTTAGACCTGTCCCACTGTGAAGCACTCTGTTCACTGGGCACTTTCTGTGGGTCTAGCTCTGTGCCACACCTTCAGAGACCATCTCATTTAACCCCATGGCTCCTCTATGGGGACTGTGTGTCTCTATTTCACAGAATAGGAAAACTGAGGCTCACTGAAAGTCATAGAGTTAGCTAGGTTTGAAGCCTGATCATGTGACTCCAGGGCATGTGGCGCAGCCCCTCACTGCATGGCCACCCAAGATGGAGACCATTCCTGCTCAAGGGTGCTCATCAACCATGTGGCCCACGGACTGCCTGTCACTTGTGCATGCTGAAATAAGTGAACATTTAGAAATTTAGGGATTATGGCTGCAACATGCCCATGAGAGACTCTGTATACTCTATATTGCACAGTAGCAGTCTGCCAAGGACTGGAACCAAACACACAAACAAAATCCAAACAAATAAAAACCCAGTTCTTCACAAAGGATGGCGTGAGAAGCCCTGCGCTCAAAGGCTTACCCGCTGTCCCCCACCCCTAGCCTCCCCCAGGGGGTCATGCGGGCCATGGACTCACCTCGAACAACAATTAAGTTCTTTACCATCTCAGGATAATTTTCTTCCAGGATGGCAAAAAACTGTAAAGTCAAGGGGAGACTGGCTGTGGTCATTCTCCAGAACTCACGCAGCCCTGGATTTCTGAGGGTTTTTGTTTTGTTTTGGTCTGGGTTTGGGGTTTTTTTTGGTGGGGAATACTAGGGATTGAACCAGAGTCCTTGCACTGAGCTATATCCCCACACCTTTAGGCTAGCATCGCTGGCTGGTCTGTGGTGCCCTCTCTTTTCCATAGTCCACAAAAGCGGGTGTGGACTGCAGCTCCCTACTGTCTGGGTGGAGGCAGGGGGGGGTGGAGGATGGGATTCCTGTTGCAGCCCTGACCGAGCTGCCTCACTTACCTGCTGGTAGACCTCCACAGCTGGCTTCCACAGGTGTTTCAGGCTCAGCCCCTCCATGTCAAACACCATCAGCATCTTCTCAATCTTTCTGCCCAGCTGTGTGGCATACAGCAGGTAGACTGCTCAAACCAAGGTTCCTGGAGGTCCTGGCCGGAGAGACTCAGGCACCGCTCCCACTGCCCTGCTAGTCACATAGCAGCTTCTGTCACTTCCCACACAGAGGGAGCCCATTTAGGGTGGGAGGGAATGCTGCCGCTGAGCCCAGAATGGTCTGTGGGTTCCTGGTGCATTATCGTAGTTTGTCCAGCACTAGTTACTGGGCGAAGTTAACTACATAATTAAACACATTACTCACTGCGCTTTCTTTTTTTGGTGGTGGTGGTGGTGGAGGTACTAGGGACCGAACCCAGGATCTTCACACTCATTGTGCAACGCACACAGCCCTTTTCTTTTCTTTTTAAATTTCATAACAGAGTCTCACTAAATTATCCAGGCTGGGCTTGAACTCATAATCTTCCTGGCTCCCCCTCCCAGAGTGCTGGGATTATAGGCCTGTGTCACTATGCCTAGATCACTGGGCATCTTTATGTATAATAGGGTATAGTTGTCCCTTGGTAGCCAAGACCTCTCACAGATAACAAAATCTGTAGAAGTTCAAATCCCTTAAGTACAAAGGCAAAGCATTTGCATGTAACCTATGAACAACATCCTACATACCTACTTATCACTAGATTACTTATGCGAGCCATACAATGCAAATGCTGTGTAAATAGTTGTTATAGTGTACTTTTCAGGGGCCAGTGACAAGAAAAAAATCTGTATGTTCAGTACAGATCTATTTTTTCCTGAACATTTTCTATCCGTAGTTGGTTCAATCTGCAGATGTGGAACCCATAGGTATGAATAGCTGACTGCATTCGATTGGCTACTGTGCTGTAGTTCCATAACTTTGTCCAAGCCAGAGCCGTGCTCCTGGCAGGCTGTGTGACAAGCATGAGTGTGAACAGGATTTTAACCTTTCTGAGGCTTACTCCCTTTCTTTGTAAAATGGAAATAATTCTAGGTTCTGATGGAATTGCTATGATAATTTAATAAATGATTCACCAAAAGCCCAGTGCTGGGGAGATGGCCCGTCCCTGATAAATATTAGCAGAGTATATTAGTATCATAATCTCCATAGTTATCAGCTCCTAGTGGGACCATCCACGAGGCAGAAGAGGTTGTACTGACCCTGTAACATCAGCCATCCTGCTGGGCGTGGTGGCTCGTCCCTAAAATGTTCGCCATCATTGCATGCACCTAATTTCAGGGTCACTGGTTTTTCAGGGAAGGCCAGGGTAATGGCTTGCCCATCAGTGTGTACGGTTATGCGATTGACTATGGTGGGTCATCTTTTCCATACCAAAGCTGAGTGTCCACCATTGCCCGGGTCCCCAGGGAGCAGAGCTTCTCCTGCTCCCAGCTCAGGGGCTCAGGCAGATGGGATAGGGCTCTGATGGCCCTGGGCTCAACGCAACAGAGAGGCCGTGCATACATTAAGATGTGCAGGGAGGGGTGATGGCAGAAGGTCACTTCCCACCAGAGCTCTGAGAGCTGCGAGCGGGGCGCAGGGGTGAGGTGCGGCAGCAGGTGGAGGGACCAGGTGTGCGGGGGGCCTCAGCCTCCTGTCAGTCACTCACTCACCTTCTGAGTCTGCAGCTCACATTCATGCAAAAGCAGCTCGCAGACCTTGACTCGCTTCCGGATGAGCTCCTGCTTGGAGGCCGACAAGAGGAGGCCCTTGGGGTCCAGGGTCCCAATGATGTCGAACCAGGTGGGGCAGCCTTCGTAGTCATAGCCGCACAGGCCACCTGAGTCATACAGCTGGATCACCTGGGCACGTGGGTTGGTTCTGACTCAGACCAGCCCTCCAGGCAGGGTCCCCGCTTCATCAAGTGGCTGGGGACGTAGGGTGGAGAGGGGCAAAAGAGGGGACACCAGGTGGTCTGTGGTGCTGCGTGGGCTCACCTCGGAAGGCTGCCAAGCAAGAATGTTGTCCAGGTCCAGTTGCTTCCGGAATTCCATATGCTACAGAGACACAGCAGGGCCTGAACACTGCCCTCCCCAAAGGCCTCTACAGGCATCAGGGAACATAGGACAAGGTTCGGTGCCTGCAGCCACCAAGACGCTGCCAGAGCACCCGAGGCTCCAACCATAGAGAACTGAGGGTGGAGACAGGAGGAGGGCTCGGGGAGGCCCTGAGTCTGACCCAGGCAGGGGCCCCGAGGAAGAGGGAAGAAATAGAACGGGCCCTTCTGTCACTGTTACCCAGGGACGGGGTGTGGGAGGTAGCAGCGGAGCCTCACCTTCCGGAGCATGTCCTCAGATTTCTGTAGGTCAAAGTTCCGAGCTGCAAGAAGGAGATGGTGGAAGAGGAGGGCTGAGGCCAACGGTAGAGTGAGTCATTCCCTGAAACCTTGGGGGGCTTGGTGACGGCCCCAGTCTTTTTCTGACACTCCCAGAATACATTGGGGGTAGTCTGGAAATTTTATTTTTTATTATTTATTTATTTTTGTCTTTTTGAGACAGTCTTGCTATGCAGTTCTGGCTGGCCTTGAGCTCACTTTGTAGCCCAGGCTGGCCTCAAACTTTCCTTTTTTTTTTGTTTTTTTGTTTTATACATTTTAAAAAAAATTTTATTTTAAAGACAAAAGAATGGAGACATATGAACCAGAGAAGCCATAAACAATACAGAAAATAGAAAGTTATACAGAATATAGTAGGGAATTAGCACTGGATGTTGTATTACATAGTTATCTTCATATTAGTTAACACAAAAACATTAAAGGAAATACCAAATTATAGAGAAGATGGTAGGGAATTTGCACTGGATGCTGCATAATATAAAGTTATCTTCACTTCTGTTAATACAAAAACGATTGAGGAAATACAGAATTATAGAGAACATAGAAGGGAATTAGCTCTGGATGCTGTCCTACATAATGTTACCTTCCCCTTTGTTACTCAGGTTACACAGATGATGGCCCTTTTGATCAGTTCGTTTTTTTCTCCTCCCTCATCTCCATTGCCCTACCACTCAATCATTCATCTTCCCTTTGATAATAACTGTACTCCTGGGTTTATCTATATCCTTGGACTCTTGCCTTGGGAAGAGATATAGCTGCCTCAGACCATACTATAACAAATACATGGGTGTATACAAACTGCCATAGTTGGAGATGGGAAAGCACATATGCTCACAGCGGACCGCCCGGCTCCACCCTGTCATCGTGCTGTGGGTGGGGGCGGGTCCAATCCATGAGGTGCCCTGAGCAGGGCCCTCAGCGGAGCAGCCACCGGGCCCACTGCAGAGCAACAGCGGAGCAGCCATGGGGCCCACAGCGGAGCAGCCGCGGGGCCCACTGCAGAGGAGCATCGGGGCCCACGGCAGGGCAGCTGCGGGGCCCACAGTGGGGCGGCTGTTGGGCCCACTGCGATGCTGTGGCACAGTCGTGGGGCCCACATCAGAGCAGCTGCGGGGCCCACAACAGTGCAGCCGCGGGGCCCACTGCAGATCATCCGCAGGGCCCACTGTGGAGCAGCCACAGG
The DNA here is from genome assembly GCA_004027595.1 of Dinomys branickii. Taxonomy (NCBI): domain Eukaryota; kingdom Metazoa; phylum Chordata; class Mammalia; order Rodentia; family Dinomyidae; genus Dinomys; species Dinomys branickii. The sequence continues at coordinate 138,934 of PVLD010002448.1, read as the reverse complement.
GCCCAGAGCAGAGCAGCCACAGGGCCCACTGTGGAGCAGCCGCAGGGCCCAGAGCGGCGCAGCTGCGGGGCCCACTGTGGATCATCCGCAGGGCCCACAGCGGCTCAGCTGCGGGGCCCACAGCGGCACAGCCACGGGGCCCACTGCGGAGCAGCTGTGGGGTCCACAGCGGTGCAGTCACAGGGCCTACTGTGGATCATCCGCGGGGCACAGAATGGAGCAGCCGCGGTGGCCTCAAACTTTCAACGATCTTCCTGCCTCAGCCTCCTGATGTTGGGATTATGGGGATGCGCTACCATGCCCAGCATGGAAATTTTTTTTTTTTTAAAGCAAAGATCTTTACTCCTCTAGAAGACTTTGGAGGTCCTGCATTTCTGTTCCCAAACCTTTGAAACTGTTCATTCTAGAGGCTATGCTAGCCTGTAATATTTGAGAGCAAAGACTTCTTCAGGGTTGGGATGCTGAAAGCATGGGACTTGGAATCAGATGGACTTGGGCTTGAGTCCTAGTTTTGCTTTTTTATTTCCTGTGCAACCTTAAATGAGTCACTTACCTTTTCTGTGTCTTAGTTTTTAAAAATATATTAAATGGGAATTATATCTTTCTCAGTGTTCAAAGGACAACATGGAATATGTAAAATACTTGCATAGTACATGGACCACAGTAAGTTCTCAACAAATGGTAGCTATTGTGATTACTTATTTTGAAGACATATACTTCAATTGAAAATGTTATTTCTTATTTATTTATTTTTGGAGATGTGGTCTTGCTTGGGCTCAGACTTCAAGTGATCCTCCTGCCTCAGCCTCCTGAGTAGGTGGGACTACAGGCGTGCACCACTACTTCTGGCTCTACTCTACTTTAGAAGTGCTATGACTGCTCCTAATATTACTGGTTCACTGTCAAATTTGCTTATTGGTGGGCCTATAATGAGATGCAAGATGAGATTTTCAGGTGGAAAGAACCAGAGATGCTTAGTGAGCCTCCCTCTACGCTCATCATGAGCACTCCAGAAATAACCCCTGAGACCACCAGCTTAGCCTTGAATACCTCCTGAGTCAGGAAGTTCACTACCTAAGCAGGCAGCCCCTTCCATTCCTTAGCAGTTTGAGGCCAAATCTGCCTCACTGTGATTCCAGTCCCAAATATATGTAACTGTTTGACAGTGGGTCATCTCTGCAAATATTTGAGGAGAAGCCATCACGTTTATTGACTGATCTTTCCCTTTGTGTGTCAGTGTGTCCAGTACCTTTGAGCTGCTTCGTGATAGCCATTAGCTGTCTGTGCCTCTGAGCAGTTAAAAGATGATTCATGCGACACAGGACCTGAGGTTTCAATTTAATTAAATTTAAATAGTTACATGTGACTACAGGCTACCACATTGAACAGTGATTTTAAGACTTTTTCCTGTGCTTTAGGTTAACTTTTTGGGACTTTATAGGCTCTGTTGATCCTTTGAATAATATCCATTTTTTCAGTCTATTTCACAGTTTGATTCTGCTGCAAGGAAAAATCCTATAGATTTTGTATCTGGCAATATCAATGAGCTTTCTGTTTAGTTCTCTTTCTCTTTAGTTTTTCTATGGATTTTGTTGCTTTTTGAGGAGAGATTTCCTTTCTCCTCTTTGTACTGCTGTTTTCTCATGGCACTGGCAAAGGTCTCTAGTTCTATGTTTAAATTATAATGTTGGTTGATGTCATCTTTTTCTTGTTCCTGATCTTAATAAAAATTTCTTTTTAGCTGTAACATTTGTCAGTAGATTTTTGCTACATAATCACTACCAAACCAAGGAAATTCCTTTCTATTTGTACTTTGCTAAGATTTTTGTTTTATCCTATACATAGGGCTTGAACCTTTATAAATGCTTTTTCTGCATTAACTGAAATAGCCACATAATTGTTAATTAACTCTATTAATGATTTAAATGATACTGACAGATTTTCTATATTTTTCTTTTGTGACAGATTTTCTAATGTTGAGTTATTCTTGCACACCCAAGAGAAACTGTCTTTGGTCACACTACATAATTTGATTATGCTGCTGGAGTCTATCATGTAAAGCTTTATTTAGATTTCTTTACATTCATATTACTAGGTAAAACAGGTCTAGACTTTTCTTTTTTTTCTCCCCATCCATCTCTTTTATTGTCCTGATGTGTCTTTGGAATAACAAAACTTACCCAAGTCTTTTAAGGTAACTTTCATTCCACCCCAGAGAAATTTGATGGGCCAGGGATATAGCTCGGTGGCACAGTGCCTCCCTTGCAAGCATGGGGTCCTGAGTTCGATTTCCGGTACAAAAAAAAAAAGGAAATTTGAATACTTGTGTAAGATAGCAATTAACTGGTCTTAACACTTTGGAGGAATTCATCTGTAAAACCATTGGGGTCTAAGTGTTGGGAGAAGGGAGATTTTTACTACCATTTCAATTTCTTTAACATTTATTGCTCTTTTGAGACTTCCCATTTCTTTTTAAGATCTTGTAGTCTTTTTTCTTTTTCTTTTATTTTTTTTTTCAGTACGGGGAATTGAATCCAAGGCTTCACCCAGGATAGACACATGCTCTACCACTGAGCTACATCCTTAGCCCATCAAGGACTTATAGTCTTGCACATATTTTTCTAGGGATACATTAATTTAATTTGGGATTTCAAATTTATTAGTACATACATGTTCATAATATTTTTATTGAATTAAAAAAAAAACTCCTTAGTATCTATAGGTTTTTCTGTTAAGAGCCAGCGCGTGGTCTCTCATGCAGACGGGGATTTGGGCCCTGAGAATGGCATATGAGAGCAGAGTTTTGGTAGCACCGACCATGTGCAGGGATGCGGGGTTGGGAAGGCTCACTCACTGATTTATGGACCTGACATCTGAGTGGAGAGAGGAACTCAGACGCAGGCTGGGGAGCAACACAGAGGGAGGGGACCTCGGCAGGAGGCCTGGGGAAGGCTCCTCATCATCAGGCCTGAGGAGCAACTTTCTCCAAGCTCAGGGCCTCCATCACCCCCCTGTGCCTGTGCCTTGAGTTGGTGAGGCGAGGGTTGGCGGAGCTGCTAGCGACGTGGATGGGGCCGTGTCAGCAGGCGCTGTCACCCACGACATGAAGGGAAAGCTCTCCTCTCTACCTTTCCCATGGTCTGGCAGCCTGAGGTACCTGTGATCGTGCTTCTCTATCAAAGATGCACTCTTCTAAACCTAGAAAGACCTACGCTGTGATTCCAGCGAGTGCCCCAAGGTTCCAAGGTTGAAACTTAATCCCCACCCTGAGGTTTTCAGAGGGCGGGAACTTAAAGTGATCATGGTGTGCAGAGGGAGGTGGTTGGGATTAGATGAGATCACGAAGGTGGAGTCCTCATGACCAGGAGAGAGGTCAGGAGAGACGTACACGTGTGTCCCTGCCTCTTGCCATGTGATGACCCGAGCCACCTGGCAAACATCATCACCAGATGTGGGTCCTTGACCTCCAGAACGGTGAGCTAAATAAAACTCTTTTTCTTTCACCCACATTCCATTTTTTTGTTTGTTTGTTTGCTTGCTTGTTGGGTTATGTTTGTTTTTGTTGTCATTGTTTAAGACAAGGTCTCACTATGTAGTCCACGCTGGCCTTGAACTCACTGTGTAGCCCAACCTGGTCTCAAACTCATCGTAGTCTTCCTGCCTCAGCCTCCTGAGTGCTGGGATCACAGGATGCACCACCACACCTGGCTAACTTCAGGTATTTTGTTACGGTGATGAAAAGTGAGCTAGGACACACTCACTCTGCTAAGGGGCTTCACGGCCTAAGCAGGGGACACTGTGTTCCCTCATTTAAAAAAAAAAAAAATGGAAACCACTGCCAAGGGAACCCTAAGGAGACAAGATGATTAAATGTACCGCAGTGTCCTGAATGGGACCTGGGTACAAAACACTTGAAATCTACATAATGTATAGGCTTTAATTACTACTACTGTTACTACTACTGTATCTATCTGTATCTATATATCATCTATATCTACATCTATATTGGTTTATTAATTGTGACAAATGTACCATGCAAATGTAAGGCTTTAGTGGGGGAAATCTGGGTAGAGTGTATATGAGAACTTTCTTTTTTTTTTAATGAGAACTTTCTATACTGTCTTTGCACTTTTTCTGAAAATCTAAAACTATCCTTTAAAAGCTTATGAAAATAGCCAGGCGTGGCGATACACACCTGTAATTCCAGTGCTCTGGGAGGCTGAGGCTGGAGGATTGCAAGTTCAGCCCAGCCTGGGAAACTCAGTGAGATCCTATCTCAAAATTTAAAAAAAATTGGTAAGGGATTGGGACTATCGCTCAGTGCAAAGGCCCTAGGTTCAATTCCTAATACTGAAAGAAAAAGTTTATTGAGAAATGTAACATAGAAACCTGGTAGAACAAAGCAGAAGGGAAGCATCAGCCCCCCGGGTGGGAGCTTCCTTCCCGGGGCATCATGCACATCTCTGACCTCCTGTTTGACTCACAGAGCCCTCAGTGCAAGACCAGTATTGTGCCAATTGCACAGAAGGGCAGAATAAGGCTGAGAGACAAAGAATGCGTTGCCTGCTAGTGCATGGTAGAGCTAGGATTTGGTCACAAGTCTGCTCTATGGAAGACCACAAGCATTTTAAACTATACCCTGTGTGTCCACTTCCAGATCAACTTCTCTCCTGTCCTCTCTTCCTTCCTTCCTTCCTTCTTTTTTTTTTTTTTTTTTTTTTGAGACAGGGTGTCACTATGTACCTCAGACTGACCTTGAACTCACAGCGACCCTCCTGCCTCAGCCCCGAGTGCTGGGATTATAGGTGTGCACTACCATGCCTAGCATTACACCCACTTCTTTAAGTGTTTGCTAGTCACTACTCAGCGAACCAGTAAGTTTCCTAGGGTGATGAAACAGCCCTGTCAACAGGGAACTGGAGGTAAGTGCAGAGGCAAGTCCTGAAGCCAGGGCTCAGCTATATCTGACCAACGTCAGGCCGGTTAATTCGAGTGATAACTTCCCAGGCTTTAACTCTAATCTCTCTTCAACTCACCTTCCTAGTGACTCCCCGTCATTTTGAAGATGAAGAAACTAAGGCCCAGTGGAAATCCTGTGCTCAGTTTCTAGCTCAGAACAGGGGAATACAGAGCCTTTTCCTTTCTTCTCTGCAGCACTGTCCCCCTCCATGGCCTCCCATCCCCTCCCCTGCCTGCTCCAGCCCCTGTGCTCTCACCTCGGAGCCAGCGCAGGAGGAAGCAGTCGTCAGCCTTGGGCAGGGAAGGCAGAAGGTCCTGGAGGTTCTCCTGGAACTAATGGGAGGGAAATAAGATGGTCAGAGGGGCTGTTGTGACCCTCAGGCCACCAACCCCATCTCCAACCCTTCCCACCTTCATCTGCCAGTCAGGCCAATCTGGGGACCCTGAAGAGTGACAACTGCAAAACACTTGCCCTGAACCATTTTGTCCTCTGGGAGTGAGGCAACCCCAGCCCACTGGAGAAGGAAGAGGTGGGCCCTTTTTAGCTTTTGAGAGTGTTCTGACTCCCAAGATTGTCATTCTACAAGTCTGGGGCAAGGTCCTGGTGTCTTATTTTTACAAGGATCCTTGAGTGATTCCAATACAAGCCAGCCAAATGTTTTGGGAATGTTGCCCTTAATAACACTACATCTTAGGGTCTTTGGAGCCAAGTTACTTGACCTCTATGAGATTCAGTTTTCTCATCTGTAAAATAAGCATAATGATAACTTTGGGCCAATCAAAGAAATGTATGCACATAAGACACTTAGCTCCACCTTGCACCTGGCTCCCAGCAGATACCAGGTAACTATGTGCTGTCACTCAGCAAATGTGGTATACTTGTGTAACAGAAAATGGCCCCTCAGCCTCCCCAATATACTAGTTTCTTAGTTGTCCAGGTAATAGTTCCTGTTCCAGTTGTGGTTGCCTCTGGTCTCTTAGAAACAACTGATCACTGTGGTGCATAGCTGGTCACTATGATGCATATTGTATAAACTAATCCCCAATTGATAAGCCCTTCTGCTTCTGTACTTCCTGCTTGCTTATCTAATATAAGCCCTAGATGACTTGAGATCAGGGCCTGGTATTTGGGGAATGATCCCAATCAGTGCCCACAGATGTAAAATAAATCTGCCTCCAAATTCTGGGTGTCATTTCAGTGTTTCTGTTTGCCATTGCATGTGGTGCATCAGCCTGGAAGACCAACTATGCTGACCTCTTTGGTCACCAGTTGTGGCCCTCACAGATGGAGCAAGGACCTCTTCAGGTCCTGAGGGGAAGGTGCACCCTTGAGATTTCATGAGTCCCCTTGGAGGTCTGGAGGAGGCTTCCTAGCTCCCCAGTTGAGTGGCTCACATCAGGCCTCAAAGAGGGGAGGACGCAATCTGTCTATCTGTCTGTCTACCTGACTGATTCTGGTTAAGACCCCCAGGGGTACTCCATTTAGTCAGTCCATCAGTCCCACTCAGTTCAAACAGAAGAGCAGAAAGGGAGTCTGATCAACTCTCGCTAGTCAGGACCGCCTGGAGAGAAAGGGGGTTGGAATGTTTAACCTCTGAGTGCCTGCTGAATGAACATGTGAGGGAGTGGAATCAACAGCATAAGCAACAGGCTGCTCCGTCTGTGCACCAAGACTGGGAAGCACTGGTGACGGTGGTTGATTGGGCCCTCATCTGTGGTTCTGTGGTGATCGCCATAGGGCATAGTGGGGCCTCACACCCCCCTTAGCTAAGTCGCACCTAAGTCCCCGTGAGGACTGAATGGTCTCTCTCTGAGGGCCATCCACTCTTTGTCTGTTGCACCTTCAAGAGTACACAACATACATCATAGGGAGATAGGATGGGAACTTAATTAGCTAAAACTCACAGTCCCTGACTGCAGGAAAAGGGGATTTTACTGAGTTAAAAATGAAACCAAACTGCTTTCTGCATCTCAAAGAATAAAAAAGGAAAAAGAGGACCATTCTTCCTGAGAATTCTGCCCTGGCACACTCGTTGGCTGCTGCAGTTGCTGCCAACACATATAGCTGCACTCCCCGCTCCCGACTCATCTACTTCCAGCTAAGTGAACTGGTTTCAGGTGGCCACCGCCTGCATTCGGCCACAGAGGCCACCCTCCAGAGCCTTCTGCTCACACACCTATCCTGGTCAGACGGCATCATCTAACGCCCACATGAGATGACTGTCAACAACTCCAACTGAGTTCCACATTGTGACTGAGAAAAAACTGGACTGTCAGCCCTGATGAATGAGTTTCCATGGCCCTTCCAAAGACTGCCTCACCTGGAAAGCCTGTCAAGCATTTCTCAAAGACATCAAAAAGGGGAGCAAAAGCCCATTAACTACTGTTACCCAGAAACCTGATTTTATCTTTTTTTGTCTTTTTGAGACAGGGTCTCTCTCTCCAGTTCAGGCTGGCCTTGAGCTTACTTTGTAGCCCAGGCTGGTCTCGCACTTGCAATGATCCTCCTGCCTCAGCCTCCTGAGTGCTGGGATTAGAGACGTGAGCCACTATGCCCAGGTTTTCTAATTTTATCTTCTGAGACAGGGTCTTGTTATGCAGTTCAGACTGGCCTTGGGCTCACTTTGTAGTCTGGTCTTGAACTCACAATGATCCTCTTGCCTCAGCCTCCCAAGTGCTGGGATTACAGGTGTGTACCACCATGCCTGGCAGAAACCTGATTTTAAAAAAGCACTTGATGTCTATAAGAAAATCCAAAACCGAGTGTGGTGGTGCACACCTGTAATCCCAGCACTTGAGAGGCTGAGGCAGGAGGATTGTTGTGAGTTCGAGACCAGCCTGGGCTACAAAGTGAGTTCAAGGGCAGCCTGAACTGCATAGCAAGACCCTGTCTCAAAAAGACAAAAAAAAAAATCCAGTCTGATAGATAATCATACCCTCTGGCTATAGTTATAAGGACCATGGACATAAATAAATAACTCTCAAAAGCTTCAACTCTTTCATAGGTCTGACAGGCTCAGACTAGGCCAGATTAGGCTCTCTTCTTCAGCTAGGCCAGCAGGAGCCCATAGTACCATCACTGGGGCAACTGAGGCTCTTGCTTCTTGCCCCTCCTGCCAGGCACAAACTTGCAGCCTGGAAGGACATTTCACCAAACATGAATTCCTGCATAAGCCAGTTCCCATACCGCTCTGGGAAGAGAACTCCTCTTCAAGTTAGAAGAACCGTCTCCTTTGCACCAAGCCAGTCAGCCTCCCTTTTCATTTAACCCTGCACTTTCAACTCTGTTCCCTGAGAGGAAGACAATGTCTGCATCAGCTTGAGACACAACTGCAATCCTGAAGTTCTTAAAACTCTCCTCCCAGAAGTATGAGCTGGAGACTCTCCTCCAGGCCTGGCCGTCAGCCATGCCACCTCACCATGACTCCCCTCCTCTCCTATTGCTGTCAGATGTCACGGGAAGCACAAACAGGCATCCAGCCACACAGTGGTTTGAGATTCTAATGGACTGTTAATCACCTTAGAATACTCCTCTCCTCCTGGTGAAAATGCCCAATGGGGGTTACCAACCAGTGCAAGATCTCCATACCATCAACATAGCCATTACCATACACTCTGTGGTTCCTAACCCATACACACTTTTTGGATTGTTACTTCCAGAGGCCACCTGGTTCACATTTATAGATGTAAAAGATCACTTCCTCTGCTTTTGAGATTCTCCCATAAGCCCCTATTTAGCTGGGAAAATCCTGAGACAACATGCAGCTCACTTGGACTCAATTGCTATAAGGGGTTAAGAATTCTCCCACTAATTTCAAGGAGGCTCTAACAACAGGTTTGGCCAAGGCACCAGAACTTTTTCTCCAAGGTTTCTCTGGCCCTCCCAGCTCCATGATGGTCCCCTGAGTAAACAGTATAGATTATCAAACTGTTAAAATATACTGCCTATAAAAATTTACCGCCTGTAAAGCCAGTTCAAGACCTCCAAGCTGCCAATGCCACCACAAATGCCCCCCATATACATTGCCTCAGTCTTCTGCCACCCACAGCCTGCTGGTACACCTGCCTGGACCTAAAGGAAGCTTTCTTGGCTCCTGTCAGCCAGTCCCTTTTCATCTTTAAATGGAAAGACCCCAGTTCTGGACTCACAAACCAGTTGACCTGTACTCAACCTCCCAGAGGTTCAAACACTTGTTTCTTCTTTGAAAAAGCCCTCACAGCTAACCTTGCTAGTTTCCCCGTACAAAATATAACTGCACTTCTGATTAATGACACTCAAACTGCCTGCTGGGAAGACACAGAAGCCTTGTTGCAATATCTGGCAGAAACTAGTGACAAGAAAGAAACTCTGCAGATTTCTTAGAGTTGCTGGCCTCTATAAAACCTGGATCCTTGAGTTCACAAACACAATGTTTCCTCAGACTGTCATATTCTGGGAGCATCCACTGGCCTACTTGTGCAAATACTTAGATCCAGGAGCTGGGTGTGCGGGTGCACTCCTGTAATCCCAGCACTCGGGAAGCTGAGGCATCCTGGGCTATATGAAGTGAGCTCGAGGCCAGCTTGAACTGTGTTATGAGAGCTTGTCTCAAAAAAACACAAAAACAAAACAAAACAAAAAATAACCACCTTAGAGCCAATCACTAAGGGCTGCCTCCCCTCTTTGACCTCTGCACTCTTACAGCCACTGTCCTGATCAAGAAAGCTGACAACCTCACCTTAGGCCGAGACCTAACTGTCCAGGTGCCATATGCTGCACTGGGATGAACTGCTCTTAAAAATGGAGCCCCTGACAGATGCTTAGCATACCCTATTTATGGATGGAAGTAGCTCTGTTAGGAATGAAGTCTGGCAGGCTAGATATGCTGTGGTCACCTTGGACAAAACTATTTTGGCCAAGGCTCTCCCGCAGGGATGATATGCACAACAAACTGCTTCCTGCTGCTGTTTGGAAACCTGACACCAGTGATGCAGAATCACCTGGTCCAGAGGCCTAAACCCCCACCGGGTATCCAATAGACTGAAACGTCAAACCCAGCCAGAGAAAATTTTACCCAGTATTCCCAGAAGATCAGAGCGAGACCTGACTCTATTATTTGTTTTGCAAGCTCAAGCCGCCCATGCTGGCACCCATATCCCTGCAGACAACTCAGGCTTCAGCATCTGTGTCACCAGTCCCAACCTCAGGCATTATAGTGGACTTTCCACATTTAAAGATGCATAGATAGATTACACAAAAATAAAACATAACTTCAGGAACAGCTCTTAACCAGTTAAAAGACTAGCTGTATCTGTAGATACTCCTGCACATACAATAAAGCCCAGATACATATTACCTACCTCTACAAGTTTCAGAAATCCAGCCTTTAGATCTTCCGGAAAAAATTTATCTGGACCAGACAGCTCACTCTGAGGAGATGACACACTCAAAGCCCTGTTCTGGTCACTCTGGACGCTGACCAGCCCATGCACACCTGAAGCCTGAGGACACCGTTCACAGGACTGCTCCATACCCATTTCCCTTGATTTTTGTGTACTGTCAGGCTGCTTGCTTAACCCAGTCTTTGCTTCCCTGCCTCTCTGCTAGCTGTGTTTTTGGCCTTAAACTCTATGAACAGTTGCCCCAAGAGAAGAGAAGAATTAATCAAACACTTGACCAAGATTTGATGAGCATCCAAGGCACACTGAACACTCTCCTCCAGGAGATTAACTCCCTCGCTCCCCCGCCAGAGTGATGTTATAGAACAGATAGGCCTAAATCACGTCTCTTCCCAAAAACAACTTAGGGAAAAACTCTGTGATAAGACAATCTTGGGGAGCTTGGCTAGGGGCCATCCTAGGGTCACGGACAACCCTAATGTTATTTCTTCTAGTTGGGCCTCATCTCAAAAGATCATATGTAATATGCCCAGCCAAGATTTGCCAGAAACAAAAAGAGGGGGGAAATGTAACAAAAAATGCCCCCCCACCTAGCCAGTGTACTTCAGTTTCTTAGTTGCCCAGGTAACAGTTCCTGTTCCAGTTCTAGTTGCTTCTCTTAGAAATGGCTGGTCGCTGTGATGCACATTGTATTAACCAATCAATCCCCAACTCACAAGCCCTTCTGCCTCTGTAGTTCCTGCCTGCTTATCCCATATAAGCCCTACACCCCCACAGATCAGGGCCTGATATTTTGGGAGTGTTTGTCGACATAAAGTAAATCTGCCTCCAAATCTTGGGTGTCCTTTTGGTGTTTCTGTTTGCTATTGCACCTGGGTTCCTGGAGACTGGAGCCTTTAAGGATAAAATGAGAGGCAAAGTCAGCAGGAAGGGACTGGAAGAGAAGCTATGGGGGTCTGGCGGGAGGAGAGCAACCAGCCAGCTGGGGGTGCCCTTTGCTACTGGCTGAAACTGAAGCTCAGGTCGAGAAAGAGAGGAAACCTCATTTCTGTGGGAACTAAGGGACCCGAAGGCAAGGGCTGTGTTTGCAGGTGAAGGCGAGAACTGGAATTTGCGATGGGAAACAAATGTAAGGAAAGCCATAGGGAGTTGTCTCTGCCACCCACCAAACCTCATTTAGCTTTCCGGAGCATGTTTAAAATAAAAATACATTCACAGGGGCAAGGATATCACTTAGCGGTACAGCACCTGCCTGGCAAGAACAAGGTCCTGAGTTTAATTCCCAGCACACACACACACACACACACACACACACACACACACACACTTTTTTAAAAAGGGAGAAAAGAATGCGTTTATGCATGGCTTACATAATTAAAAGGGAATGATCAGTTTAAATATCCCTGGAGTTAGCTGGGCAAGGTGGCATATCCTTGTAACTCCAGCACTTGGGAGGCTGAAGAAGGAAAATTGTTGCAAGTTTGAGACCAGCCTGGGCTACAAATTGAGCTCAAGGCCAGCCTGAATTGCATAGTGAGACCCTGTCTCAAAAAGAAAAAATAATCTCTGTTGTTAACAGCTAACACAATCCACAGCATTTGCTACATTAACCTGGGACAGGATGGGGACCGGGAATGGAGGTTCTTGTAGCGTCTGAGCACCTAAGGTTTCTTTAGGGAGTTGTGAGGGACAGATCCCCCGGGAAGCAAAACATGGCACCCTCAGTCCTTCTAGGTTATTGGGGTCCCTCATTTGTACTTCAGGATGGGCCCTGAGGTAGGAAGGCCAAAGGTCACACTCTTGCTTTTCAGATGAGGAAACGGAGGCTGGGAAGGTAGAGAATCTTCTTGGGTGAACAACGTGGCAAGGACAGGAGGAATCCATGTCTTCTGCCCTTGGGGGCCACATGGCCCTTGGAATGCCCATCAAGTCAAAGAGAAAGCCACCAAGCAGGTGCCAGGAAGGGATGAAAGTATCTTGGAAAAAACTCATTTTACGATGATGCCACATGGAGAGAGAAGCATCTGGCAGTGTGGCCAGAGGTGGTCAACACCAGGCTCAGGAAGAATCTGGAAGGAAATGCTGCTGGGCATAGTTACCGAGACCTCTGGGACCATGAGAACCTCCCTTCACACTATCTCCTTACAACATTTAAAAAATAATAAGCACTTATTACTTTTTTTTTGTCAACACAGCATTTATCTATGTAATCCAGAAGAGTTCTGATCTCACTATGTAGCCTAGGTTGACCTTCAACTCGAGATCCTCCTGCCTCAGGCTCACAAGGGCTGGGATGACAGGCAGTGCCCTACCACGGCCAGCGCACTGCTTCTAAATAACAGAAGAGAGGCTGGGCACAGGGCACATGCCTGCAATCCCCACACTGAAAGGGGCTGGTGCAGGAGGAAAGCAAGCTCGAGTCCCTCCCGGACAACTTAGACGACTCTACCTCAAAAAGCACAAACAGCCGGGGATGCAGCTCAGTGGGTTTGGTCACCAGCACCACAAAATGAAAAGATAAGAAAAAGTAGAAACAAACAGTAGTTTGTAATCCCAGCACTCAGGATGCCAAGGCAGGAGAATTGCTGCAAGTCGAGGCCAGTCTGGGCGACACGGTGAGTTTAAGTCTAGCCTGAACTACACAGTGAGATCCTGTCTCAAACAAATGATAAAATATTTTCACGTGGCTTAGAGCTCTGCCCCACCGTGAGTCTCCATCCTGACGCACCGCCCCCCCCCACCAGGTGTCCTCCCCTATGCACCTCACACCTGGGGCTTCCCAGAGGCCATCAACAGGGGTGGGACAGGATTTACCAGGGGATGCCTTCTCCTTCACCATAGGCCTCTGAACTGGGGCCCTGCCCCATTGTCGGGTTCCTCTCTCTTTCCCTGAGGACCCTCCTCTACCTGAAGACCTTTTCTGTTCTCCAAGCGCCCTGAGCGAAGTCCCAGGGCAGCAGGGAAAGACGGTTTGGCAGGCAGACTGCGGAAGTAAGGTGAGACCTGTTAACTGCAAAATCCCAGGAGCAGTTCCCAAAGCCCTGCCTGTGGACTCCTGGAGAGAACTTGAACAGTTTGGGATAAGACAGCATAGACCTGAAGTCAGCCTGAGGAGTGGGAGATACAGAAAGGACAGTCCACACTGAGGTTTGTTGTTGTTGTTTGAACAGGGTCCCATTCTGTGAGGCACGATGGCCTTGAACTCACCATGAACCGCAGGCTGGCCTGGAACTCATGGCGATCCTCCTGCCTCAGCCTCCCGAGTGCTGGGATTATAGGCATGCACCATCACACCCTGCTTACACTGAACTGTTTGCTACTGGGTTCTCTCACTGTGACCCACTTTCTCCTGTAGAGTACACTTCTTTTCCAACATTTACTGGGCCCAAAATTGCTCTGCAGAGCCTGTTTCTGTTCCTCCCTTTAATAAACGTAAAACTTCTCTAACTTTTGAGCTCTGGACAAACTCTGTTCAGGACAGAAGAAACCTAGAAACCACCTTTAGAAGGAGACTCCAGCATCCCCAAACCCGGCAATATTAGGATCCCTTTCTTTCACCAGGGTCCCCCATTCCTTCCTGGAGGATCCTGTCCCAGGGTAGAAGCCTTAAAATAAATAATTTCCCACAAATCTTAAACCACCCTGTCTTTCACGGGCCAAAGCTGGGCATGGTGGCACACGCCTGTAATCCCAGCACTAGTGGGGCTGAGGCAGGAGGATTGCTGCAAGTTTGAGGTCAGCCGGGGCTGCATAGTGAGTTCAAGACCAGCCTGAACTGCACAGCAAGACCTTGTTTCAAAAAAAAAAATAGGAGCTAAGGGAGCATTGGCCCTGTCTCCATGGCCCTGTCCCAGATGCAGCCGGCATGCAGGCCTATCTCAAAATCCCTTCAAAAATATTTCATACAAAATAAGAATAAATAATATAGGGAGAAGGCTTGGGTCCTAAGAAGTCAGAGAGCCACGAAGATAAAGCAAACAAGTGCGGGAATCAAGGCACCAGGTCTGGGACTCTGTCTGGGAATCTGCCAGCCCATGTCACGTGTCACCCTGGGGCCCAGGGCAGCCCCACCGCACCCCCACCAGGAAGAAACATGGACCAGGGCTGGGGTTGGGGGCTGGCTTCCAACGCCCCCTCATCTCCACCATCAGTCCCTTCCAGAGGGCTTCTGTCCCGGGTGCCTCGGGCTCGGCGTTCCCGCCCTGCGGCGGGGACTTGGGCTAGGGCGAGGGGACGGTGTCCGGCTGCTCGATCCCTCCCCATCCCTCCCCGCCGCCGCGAGCCCCTCACCCTGGTCAGCGCCTCCTGCTGCTGGGGGCTCAGGTCCCCGACTTGGCCGCTCATGGTGCCCGCGGGGCGGAGGGGCTCGGGATGCAGCTGTGCAGGTCCTGTCCCCGGCCTGGCTTCTGTCGCTGCTACCCCTGGCGCCGGGTTTTGCCTGGCGGGGTCAGACATTAGTCCCGCCCTGACTGGAGAGCCGCTTGTCCTGCTCCGCCCTGCCGAGTCGTGGCTTCCCTAGGTCCTTCCCCTTGGCCTCCTCTTGCCCCGCGGTCGCCAGAAGCAGTCTACCTGGGGCGGGAAGGCCCCTGGGAGCACAGACTCCAGGCTGGGGCAGGGTCTCCATCTCTAGGCCTCCTCACCCCGGGATTGCTACTGATTCCCGAGAGGGGGAGGTCCGCGCGAAACCCGTGCAAATGTTTCCTGTGCTGAACGGGGCATCTTTATGGACCCCCACCTCTGTCCTGAACACAGGCTGAGCTCCGTCAGTGCTCACTGGCTGGTAGCTGAGCTCTAGGTGTCAAACAGCTCGGGCCCTGCAAATGTCGGGCAGGATTAGAAAACACGGTGCCCCCTGGGTCAGGAGAATGCATGGCATTTCACAGTGCTGGCTGCCAGCAAGACAGCTGCATAATTGTTATTATGGAGGCTGTCGCCAGAGCTGGAATCTGCAGGCGGGAGGATTCTGGGATGGCCCAGGTATGAGCTCCTGGGCCCCACCCACAGGCAGAAAGCCAAGGAGTGCGAAGTGGCTGCCACAGGACAGCTTGGAGTGGGGCTGATGTCACTGTGGAAGGGAAGAAAAACAAGTTGTCTTGGCACAAATTTTCCAGAAAGGATCAAGTGGGAGAGGAAGGGGCCAGTAAAACAAGCTGAGAAGATGGGTTCCCTCTGTCCTCCCACAGGGTCAAACGAAGCCCTAATTCTGAGATGACAGTCCCATGGCCACGGCCACAGCCACGTGTGGCTGTTGAACCTGGGGAAATGTGGTTTCTCACCAGTATGAGTGATGAGCTGTGACTGTAAAGTACAAACCAAACTACAATGACTTAATTCCAAAGAAAATAAAAGTTTTCATTCATTCATTTTTCTATACATAATTAGATAAAAATACGTCATTAATGTTGACTTCACATATCTAACAGTTTTGAATTTCAAGGAAATGAGTATATTTTATATTTTAGGGACGTTTTAGGCTCTTTTCTCTGAGAAAGCAGAAAGTACAGAGCTCCCATATACCAGTGCCCCCCTCCCACTCTGGTCCAAGCATGGGCCATTAATTACCGGCAGTGGGTTCTGTGCACGCTCTTGTCACCCAAAATCCATACTTTACGTGAGGGGTCACTCATGCGTTCTGTGTTTTTTGTTTTTTGAGACAGGATGTCACTATGTAGCCCAAGCTGGGCTCCGACTCACAGTGATCCTCCTGCTTCCACCTCCTGATTCAGCCTCCTATGTGCTGGGATTACAGGCTGTGCCTGGCTCATTCGTGGGTTTTGAGAACTGTATAGTGACCTGTATCCCCTGCCGCAGCACCATCTGTAATTGTCTCACTGTCCCACAGATCCCGTGTCCTGCTTTTTTCTTTTTTCTTTAAAAAAAAATGCAAGCCGGGTGAAAAGAAATCACCAAAAAAATGCTACAAGAAAATCAAAGTGACACAGAGCCTGCCTGCCAAGCAGGAGGTTCTGGGTTTGATTCCCAGTACTAAAAAAAACCAAAAAAAAAGTAAAAGAAAAGAAAATCAAAGTGACATCACATCTCTGGAAGGGCACGGCCTGCACTTAAATAACAGGAACCACATGGGGTTTGATTTGATTGCATAAAAATACACTAATAAAACATTAAAAATACAAAAACCTGTTAAGCAAGAAGCAGAATTAAGACATTATGTAAATTTATGATATGAATTTGGGGAAATAAAATATGGATAAAGAACTCATGTCACCTTATAAGAAAAATAGTAAATCACAAAGAAACAAATAGAAAAAGAATTTCAAGCACCAATTCTCAGAAAAGAAATGCACAGTTACATTTATTAAATTAATAAATGCTCGAAGTCCAGTACTGTCAAATAAATGTGTATTCAAACAATGAGATACTTTTATTTCTCTCAAAAATCAGAAAACAAACAACAAACCCCAAACAAAACATACATACAACCTTTTAAAAAATGACAATAACTGGGTGGGGTGGTGCATGCCCATAATATCAACACTTGGGTGCTGAAGGAGGCTGAGGCAGGAGAGTCAAAAGTTGGAGGCTAGCCTGGGCAACATAACAAGAGCCTGTCTCATAAATTAATTCGTTAAAATGGTAATAAAATTAGTTAGATATTGGTGAAATAGAGACATATGTTGCTGACAACCACAGAAACTGTTTTGTTAGAAAACTACTTTACAATATGTATCAGAATCCTTTAATATTTTACCACTTCACCTCTGATATTCCTGACAGAAAATAAAACTTTTGACTGTACTGGGGGTTGAACCCAGAGTCTTCATGCTGAGTTATATCCCAGCCCTGTTTTAGCTTTAATTTTGATACAGGATCTCACTAAATTGGTAAATTGCCCAAGTAGGTCTTAAGCTGCAATCCATCCTTCCTTCCTTCCTTCCTTCCTTCCTTCCTCCTTCCTTCTTCCTTTTTCTTTTTCTTTCTTCTTTTTTCTTCCTTCCTTCTTTCCTTTCTTTCTCTTTCTTTTCTTTTTGTCTTTCTTTCTTTCCTTTTGTTGTTGTTGTTGTTGTTGTTGTGTGTGTGTGTGTGTATTGTTTTGCTTCTGAGACAAAATCCCACTAAATTGCCCAGGCTGGGTTTGAAACTGCAATCCTCTTGCCTCAGCCTCCCAGGGATTACAGGCCTATATTACCACACCTGGTCTGAAATAATTTTTAAAGTAAACTATGCTGCTTACTGTGGTCGCCACAGAGTTTATAATGACATGGAAAAAATACTACAAAACAAATTGAAAAATACAGAACCACATAATATGTGCTATATACTTCTGGAATAGAAAATGAAACTCAGTGAAAAAGGGCCAGGCAAGAGGGGAAATGTGCCCAACCTTTTGCAGTCTCTGAGGAGAATGAAAAGTCATATTTAAAAATACCACAGGGAGTAAATCATCTGCAAGGAGAAGTCTTTATTTAGCTAGCACTTACAGGTGCTTCCTACTTACCAGGCCCTGTTCCAAGGGCCTGTAAATATTAGTCTACTGCTGTCCAATAGAAAAATAATACCTGCCACATGGGCGACTTTGAGTTCCCTAGCAGGTACATAAAAAAATCATACATAGTATATGCAGAATGTCGTCATTTCAACATGCGATCAATATGATTAACACATGAAATAGATTATTTCATCCACCATTAGTTAATAGTGAGATGTCACTGTCATTTTCTCCTCCTCCATACCAAGTTTCAAATTAAGTGTATGCTTAGGGAAGACTTCTTTTGTCTTTTTGAGACAGGGTCTCGCTATGCAATTCAGGCTGGCCTTGAGCTCACTTTGTAGCCCAGGCTGGCCTCGAATTCACAGTGATCCTCCTGCCTCAGCTTCCCAAGTGTTGGTATTATAGGGATGCGTCACCACTGGCTGGGAAGACTTCTTTTGCTTTTTTTTTTTTTTTTTTTGCTTTTAAAACAGTCTCACCGCGTTTCCTGGATTAGCCTCGAACTCACGATCGCCCCCTACCTTAGCCTCCCAAGTAGCTGGAATTACAAGCGTGCACCACCGTGCCGGGCCAATTTCATGGGTATATTTAATACAGTACATTTCATCCCAACTTCTGAATGTTCAGTAAGCCATGTGTGGTGTTATGGGTTGACTCATGTTTCCTCAAAATTCAGATATCACACTTGTAATTCGCAGTGGCTTCACATGTCACTTTGGTTGGAAATAGAGGCATTGCAGATGTTTTTAATGAAGATTTGCGTAGGATGGGCCCTGCTCCAATATGTCCTTATGAACAGGGGCATTTTGGACACAGACACACAGACGGAGAACCCTACGTGCAGATGAAATGAGTTCAGGGTGATGCTTGTACAAATCAGGAGACACCAAAGATTGCTGGCAAGCCGTCAAAACCAACAACGGAACACATCCTTCCTCTCTTTTTTTGGAAGGAGCTAGCCCTGCCAGCACCTTGATTCCTGGCTTTAAGCTTCCAGAGTTTTAAGAAAACACATTTCCATTGTTTAAGCCATTCCCTGTGGGGGGCTTTGTTCCTGATGAGTAGCTGCCGGGCGGGAGAGTGTGGAACAGCTCCTGACTCCTCCCCATGCTGGAAGGGCATCTCTGCCACTCTTCCCAATTATGGATCAGGCAACTGAAGTTCAGAGTCTCCCAAGGTCTCAGGCCCCCAAGTGGCAAAGCCAGGACTGAAGCCCAGGCAGGCGGTGTGGGGCTGGCTTTTGGAGACTCTGCCACAGCTTCCTGACTACCAAGCTTCAAAATGTCACTTTGGTTGGTTCCCGGTCACCCACAAGGTACTGTCTCTCCAGCACGGGGCAGCTGTCTTTGCCCCAGGCAGCACCCCACTGCGTCTCCGCAAACCTCAGCTGGTGCTGGGCGTAGCGGGCTTTAGTTCTACCCATTTGAACGCCAGTGGTTTGGGGGCCAAGGACTTGCCTCTTCCGTGGTGCACCCTCTCTTCCTCCCCGCTGACCCGAAAGCTGAGAAGCTGGGCTGCCCTGGTGTTATTGTCCTTGGGTGACCGCATCTTACACCTCTCAGCCCTCACAGTGTGGTACCTCTCTCCCACCTTCCAGGTGTGCCTCTCTGGGGCCACAGGTGCACTGCTGGCAGTCGTAGCTGAAGCCTGTGACCTGCCAATGGAAGGAAATACCTTGGGGCCAGTGGCATCTGTGTTGTGCAGAGTGACACGAGGAGGAGCCCCGTCAGCTCTATCCCCACATTGTGGCTACGTCAGTTCCACTCTGTGGACATCTTCGCTGATCAGGTCACTGTATGTCTCTCCAAATATGTTGAACTTGGCTTGTGCGATCCTGGGTGGTGGGCTGGGAGGGCATGTCTTCCTGGCACAGGGCGGGTGGCTTCATGCCTGGGCCTGACCGGGAGGGGAGGTGAGATTAAACTAAGATTTCCTAAGCACCCTCAGCTCAGGGCGACCCCAGGGAAAGTTGGAACCCGATGTGGTCACACACGCCCACTCCCAGGACATAGCCACAAGGGTGTAGGAGATTGAGAAGGGTGAGCAAGGAGAACTCACCAACTCTCCTTGGAGACAGAGGACCAGGGAAAAGGTGGGTTAGGAGTCTGGAGTCCTGTGTCCACCCCTGGTTTTCTTTCTTTCCCTAAAAGAGTCTGAAGGTCTCCATCCCTTTCCCAAGCGGCAAGGCATCAGGAGAGGAGTGTGCCGGGGGGGTACCCATCCTCCCTTGCTGCTTCCTCCTACTGCAGGGCTTCTGTGCCTGCTGTTCCTTCTGAGTTGAACTCTCTGCCTTCAGCTCCTCCCCCTGCGATGTCCAGTTAGTGATTTCCTCTGACGCTCCCGGTAAATGCTCCACCAGATCTGTGCTTCTCTTTTTCAGAATTGTTCCCATTAAACAGTGCTGTTTGATTCACCCCTGTAACTGTCTGGCCCATCAGGGAGGAGCCCATATTTCCTGTGTTCATCATTACACCCAGGTACCCATTTACACAAGTGAGTGAGGATCGAGCTTTAGAAGCCCCTAAGGCCCGGCATCAAATTTGAACTCTTACCCGTCTGTACCTAAGACCTGAATTCTTAATGACCATCTGTTTGGCCTCCTGAAGATAGACTATGTTAATAAGGGTCTAAGCAAGAGCATTATACTAGGGAGTCCCGGCGTGTCCTCCAGAAAAGACACCATTTGAGCTTAGCCTCTGAGGAGGACATTCTAGGCGAAGGCCATCCAAGGAAGGCCACCAAGATGAGAAAGAGGAAAGGACACAGTGCTTAAAAAGATCTAGGTCAGTTCACCAAAGAACTTTGGGATGTGCTGGTGATTTGAGGCTGTACTTCTCAGTAGTATGGAGCCATTAACAGTTTTAGAGGGTAATAGAACCCGGATATAACTCTGATATAACCTAAATAATGTAATCCTGAGTCCAGGGTGAGGCGTGACCTGGCCCAGCAGATGTTGAGAGCAGGGAAACCAGTCAGGAGGTTATTGCAAAGATTCATGACAGAACCTCAGAGGAGGCAACAGGTCACAGGGGCAGGACAGCACCTCTCTTCTCTCCCACACCAGCTGTGTTGGCAAGATTGCTTGAGGATGAGCAAGGGTCAGGGATTACTCTGTGCTTGGTCAGAGAATTATGTTGTACATGTAAATTACAAATTCATTGCAGATTCTTTTTTTTTTTTTGAGACAGTTTCTCACTTTGTAATTCAGGCTAACCTTACACTCACTATGTAGCCCAGGCTGGCCTCCAACCCTTCGTGATCCTCCTGCCTCAGCCTCCAGAGTGCTGGGATTATAGGTATGCACCGCCATCTCTGCCACATTATTCTTGTGACCATTTATGGGCTGCATGAAGATATTTTGGTCAATAATGGACCACATATATGATGATGATCCTATAAGATTATACCACTTCATGATGTCATACCCATCAAAACATTACATGTGTACAATACTACTGAGTTCACACAATGACAGGACCGCTAACAACATGTTTCTCAAGGTGAGTCCCATCGATAGGCCACGATGACTCTAGCTTGGACAGCAAATGCAGAAATGCCCAAGTGATCCTCCCACCACTGCCTCCTGGGTAGCTGGGACTGCAGGTTCAGACTACTACACCTGGCTGTGTTTGTTTACAACTTAACATGGATCTACCTAGCAAGCACAGAGTCCTGAGTTCAATCCCAGGTACTGCCAAAAAAAAAAAAAAATGGATCTTCCCTCCTCCAAGCTGCCTTCTTAGGCTGCACTGTTATTATGTGCAATTAATCTTATTTACTTCTTTAATATTCTGCCTCGAGGGAGGGGGTCAAAATGATCAAAGTGCATTTTGTGCATATAGGAGCCACAATAAAACCCATTAATATAGGGGCCAAAATAGCACCCATTAATCTGTAGAGCCAATATATACTAATAAAGAAGGGTGTGAAACAAAAACATTTCTGCCTCATCGGAGGGCCTCTGTGGAGGAATTAATTTTTTAGGAGCTTAAGGATCAGCTTGGCTCTCTCTACAAGGTGTGATGGTGATGATAAAGGAAAAGTTCTGAGATGTTCTGAATTATTTACACGGGCCAGAAGATAAAGGAGGAAAGAGAACCGGTTACCAGTTGCTGGTGGAACCAACAGACTGCTCAGCATTCCTGAATGTGTGTTGACACTGTGACTTAACCACCCTACTGCTCTGTAAGCTTCTGCACTGTGAACCCCTACTGCAAGAAGTACTGCTCGTGGGCCACCACCTGTCCTCAAGTCTGACCCCATGCATTGTCCTACCCTCTCCTATCGATAGATAGTATAGGTTTAATGTAAACAATTTTTGCTTCCCTCCCCCCAATCTTTAAAAATCTATTTATTTTCTTTGTAAAATAAATTTGAGACAGGGTTTTGCCAAGTCACTAAGTTGTCCAGTTTGTTTTTGAATATGCGATCCTCCTGCCTCAGCTTCCCAGAGTGCTAGTGTCTTGGTTACTTTTCTCTTGTTGCTGAGACAAAATACCTAACACCCAAAATGAAGAAAGGAAAGATTTATTTAACTTACAGTTTGTGAAGGTTTCAGTCCATACTTGGCTGGTTCTGGGGCAGAGTGGCACAAGGCAGAGCGCAAACTGTTCAGGGCAGCAGAGCACAGCAAAAACAACCAGAGCAAAAGGGAGGAAGGGCTGCAAGCAGCCTCCTTTTCTCCCCTACATTGTAAACAGCCTACCCCCACCCAGGGGGCGTGTACCTCTCACATAACCTCCATGCCCTCCACTTCCACAGGCTCAGGATGTATACAAAGTAAGCACCCTGGCTTCCTGCTGAATCACTCAGCCAAACCTCTGGACTCCCCAAGTTGACACAATGTATCAACCATAACAGCTAGGATTATAGGAACGCACCACTGCACCTGGCTCCCAAACTTTATATAAATAAAGTACTCTGTTCTAGGCCCAGTGGACATTTCTGAAGTCATGCTACTGATAGGTAGTGGCAACTTTTTTTGAGGGCCTCATCCTTCTTCTCAGTACCATGTGTAACCAATAAACCCTTCTAATTTAGGGATTCCTGGGTCTTAAGAGTTTGGATTTAATAATGCTAAGATACTATACAGCAGTGCCCAATTTGCAAGTGTCAAAGACAAACAAAGCCAGATACTAATTAAAAGTGATAAAAATAGACTTTATGTAGTACACACTGAAGACACAGGGCACGTTCAGATAAACATGTCATTAAGTGACTGCTGTTGTACAAACATCCTAGAGTGTACTTGTTACACAATGAGGTTTTTTTTTTTTTGGTACTGGGAATCAAACTCAGGACTTTGCTCTACCCAGGCAGGCACTAATGCCGCTGAACTATATTCCCGGCCCCACAGTCAGTGTTTATACAGGCTCTTCGTATTCTGAACAAAGAATCGAGCAGGATACTCAAAAGGAGCAGTGAGATGAAAGATTTATAGAAAGTGAAAGCCCACTTTGTACGGCGGACATGGGTGGTGAGAAGAGCTCACAGCAGTAAGGAAGCTTAGTGCTGAGGGGTTTAAGCATCAGGGTCTAGGGTGTGATTGAAAGGTCTGTCCGAGGTTCCATTCTTGCCACTGAGCAGCTTGACTCTGTCTCACCCTCCAGAAGTGGAGTTTTTGACCTTTTGTTTTGTTCTTTTGACATAGAGTCTTACTGTTTAGTTCAGGTTGGCCTTGAACTCACCACATAGCCCAGGCTGGCCTCTAATCTGCAATGATCCCCCTGCTTCAGCCTCCCAAGTGCTGGGAGTACAAGTGTGGGCCACCACCCCTGGCTTGGGTTTCTGACCTTTCATGGCCTTTTTTTTTTTGACCTTTTAAAGAACTATCATGGTCCCCAAAGCCTATTAGCAGCATGGTCAAATCAGCATTACTGTGACAGTAATTTACAGTAATTAGGGCAGGGGTTGGCCAAGGGTGGCTAAGGACCTCTGGGTATATACCCAGAAACTCACTGTGTATGAGCAGGATGATTTGGTTACCCCCTTTTTTTGTCTTTAGACTGGGATACCCTGGACTTAGGTTAAAAATGAACTCAGAAGGTAGGTCTAACCCAGAAGGCAGCCTGCCAAGCAGGGACCCCCTTCTCTCTGGCCTTGTCTCAACCACCTCCTGCTTCCTTTTTACACAAACTAACGCGGTTGTGATGTCACTAGGCGATAGAATGTAAGAACCGTGGTGCCTTGTTGACTGACATGTCGTTGTGTGGCACAGGACTGTGTTGTAACGGGGAAGAGAATGTCCCATAAGTTGACTTCAACTGCAACAAGACAAAGGGCAGGAGGCGTTTTTAATACGACTGTGCTAGAGGTGGGATGTTTGGTCCTTGTGACCAGGCCATTTGGGTTTGCTGGTGAATTCTGATCAGGGAAAAGGCAAAGTGGTACAGGATGGAACAGAATCCCCACCAAAGTCAGGCCACAGAGAGCAGGAGCTGGAGAATTCCTGAATGCTTGGAGTTCAAAGAGCTGGCACTGCGATCCTTGAGGAGACAGTTTTGGGTGGAGGAAAGTTACAGTTACAAAGGGGCAGAGACGATTTATAACAGCAAGCTTTTCAAACAGGCATTTTGGCGCTGGGGGACTAGGGTCATCTTACCATCTGAGTGTGTCTGTAGAAGCAGACTTTCTGGGTCATATGGGAGTACTGTTTAACTTTTGAAGACCTGCATTTCCCCACTCCAAATGTAGAAACAGAAGAACCTAGGACACTGGTAGCCCTGTCTTTTCCAACCCCAGGATGCCCTGCTGGGGTCATGACAGCCTTCAGACCTTGTGGTGCCCAGTCTGCTCCTCTAGACAGGAAAAAGGGGCCTCAAATGCCACCCTGAGCCCAGGAGTGGGCAGAGTGGAAGTAAGAACATGAGGGCCCGGGCTGGAGGGGACCTGCGGGAAGAGGCGG
This sequence comes from Dinomys branickii, assembly GCA_004027595.1. NCBI lineage: Eukaryota > Metazoa > Chordata > Mammalia > Rodentia > Dinomyidae > Dinomys > Dinomys branickii. The sequence goes on along the minus strand of PVLD010002448.1, from coordinate 114,242 downwards.
GAGCTGTCGGATGAGTGCCAGGGCCTTGGGAGGGCCCCACGGCTGGGCCTCATCGGTCTTCCCAGTCCTTGGAAGGGACAAACTCACAAAGCCTGAGCTGGTGGGGGCTCAGCCACGAAGGCCAGTCTGGTGGAGGAGAAGTTGCCTACTGCGTTTAGGCTGCAGACGGGAGGCTGCCCACTGAAGGCCCAGGCCCAGGTGGCTGTGGGTCAGACAGGAGGCCCTGGGGGTGTGGGACAAAGATGGACCCCTTCACTGACTGTTCTGAAATTCATCAGAGCTCTGTGCTTGGCATAGGAGGAGGAATTCAGCCTCATTCATTCATTCACTCATTCACAACTTTACTCATGCAAATGCGCAGCTGCTCTGTGATGGGCCCTGACCCAGAGCTGGAAGGCGTGAGTGGAAAATTCTGGCTGGGAAATGGCAAGAGGCCCTGTGTGAGTCACCAGTGCCTCAACTGTGGAGAAACTCTTCAGGCCAGGAGCTGGTCTGTGCTTCCAGGGCAAAGACTTAGGCTTCCTGTCCCCTCTGCTTCTAAGTTATACTAGGAGCCTCTGACTTGGCTGCAGGGTGGGGTTCTCTGGAGGCAGCAAAGGTCTCGCAAAATGGCTGCTCCATGCTCTTGGACTTCCCAGCCTCTAGAACGGTGAGCCGAATAAACCTCAATTACCCAGTCTGTGGATTTCTGTTACAGCAGCAGAAAACGGCTGAGACCGCCAGTGAACTGGAGTGTGCCCCAGCGGCTCCTTGCTCTACCAGAGCTGTTGTCACCACCGTGGATGGCCGAGGCTGTGGCAACCCACAGGACATGCAGGTGTGGGAGAAGCTGGAGAGGGTCTGCAGGCCCAGTGTTCAGGGCCCAAGCGGGCAGCTGTGTGTTTCCCATCCACACTGCAGATAATGTGTGACAGCTGCATAACCATTTCACACATGTGATTCTCCCGGGTGCGGAGGGGTGCACACCACTGAAAGGGAACAGTCTATGGGACAGTGTGTCCCCCAAGCTTCCCGTGTTGGAAGTTGGTCCCCAGTGTAATGGTACTCAGAGGTGAGGGATCTGGAAGAGGTGGGGCCTGGCAGAAGGTGCTGGGCACCACCCCTGGAGAGGAGTAATGTGCTTCTCGTAGGACCGGGGTAGTTCCCGTGAGAGCGGGTTGATATAAAAAAGTGAACCTGGACCCTCCCTCCTCACTTGTCAAGTGATCTCCTCACTGCTGTGAGTCGGCAGCCAGAAGGGCACTGGTGAAGGGGGTGTTAGGTCCAGAGGGTGGAGGTGAGGTCGGACTGGGAGGACTGACAGATGGGTCTGAAGCCAGGGCGAGCACAGCCAGAGAGAGGAAGTTGCCTGGGAGAGATTTGTCAAGCCGTGCAGCAAGGGTCCTGGTAGCCCCTGCACTAGGCGTCAGCTCCCAAGTGCGGCTGCCTTTCCCTGGGTGTTTGCTGGTGTCAGTGGAATCTCGCTGATCCTCACAGCAACCACTCTGTGAGGCAGGCATCTTTATCTCACCCACTTGCCAGGGAGCAGACAGAGGCTCAAAGCAGGCTGGTCGCCTGCTGAGGCCACACAGTCAAGGCCAAACATAGTGCTTGAACTCAGGTCTTCTCAGCAGACCATGCCTTGTTCCTGAAAAGATCCTCTAGATCCCAGAAAAAATGTAAAATTAAACCACCATGAGACAAAACCATGTGCCTGTTCTAACGACTAACAGAATCTCTGGCAGGAAGTGACTAGAATGCTCCTATATACCTGCTAGGGATCCAAAACGGGCAACTTCTCTGCAAAATAATTTGTTCCCCACCACAGTACATGTAACTTCTCTACATGGCTCAGTGGAAAATCTTCCCTAGCTGTTTACCCTAAGGAAATGAAAATTTAGGATCATTCAAAAACTTGTCATGAGCTGGGTGTGGTAGCACACACCTGTAATCCCAGCACTCAGGAGGCTGAGGCAGGAGGATCTTTGTGAGTTCGAGACCAGCCTGGGCTACAAAGTGAGCTCAAGGTCAGCCTGAACGACATTAGTGAGACCGTCTCTCAAAAAGACAAAAAACAAAACGAAACAAAACAACCTGTGGTGAGAGCATATAGCAGCTTTATTAATAATTGCCCCAAACTGGAAAGAATGTAGCCTTCAACTGGGAAAGAGGTAAACACAGTGTGGTGCATCCATATTGTGGAGTATTACTTGGTTGCAAAGAGGAGCCAACTATTAAGGCACGTAACAGTGGTTTTGACTCTCACTTTATTGAATGAAGAAAGCCAGATTCAAGGCACTACATATTGAAAGATTCATTTATAGTGCATCCTGGAGAATTCCAAATTGTAGAGACAGCGAATGGATCAGTGGTTGGTGGAGGTGAGCTGGGGAGCGAGTTTGACCCCAAATGCACACTGTAGGGAATTTGGGGGATGATGGAGCTACTGTGTCCTGCTTGTAGTGGCGGTCCCAGGTGCGCACCCATGGTCAGAAGATCTGCATAAGCTCACGGAATTGGACAGTAAAAAGGAAGAATCTCACTGGTGTAAAATATATGAAGCCTGTACGCCCAAATTCTGGCTCAGCACTTCCTGCTAGAGGGGAAATTTGGACAAGGGGGTGAAAGGGGAGTTTTCTAGGTTGGGAAGGAGAGCTTAATCAAAGATAGGATTGGGGGCGAGCGAGTGGAGGCTTTGGGCAGAGGGACGGTGGGAGAGGAGGTGGGTGGGGCCAGTTACGGGCACACCCATCATCTGCTGTCCTTGTTCAGACCTAAAACACCCCCCTAAATTCTGACGGGAGGCAGTGGCGGGATCTGGTTAAGAGGTGGAGCCTGGTTGGAAGTGTGTTACTAGGGGTGTGACCTGGAAGGGTGCACCTCACTTCCTGGATCCTCCTTCATTCTCTCTGCTTCCTGCCCACCATGACCTGAGCAACTTTGCTTTCCCAGACCCCACCGCTGCGCCCTTCCTGACTGTGGACTGAATCCTGAGAAGCTGTGAGCCAAAACAAACCTGCCTTCCTTCATTTGTGTATGTTGGGTGTTGTGTCTTGGCAATGAAAAAAGTGATTAAGACCCTAGCAAAGGACACCGGCTACGCATCTGTGGCCCAGGGAGACTGCAGGGGAGGCAGACTTAGAAATGACTGTGGGAGCCGGGCGTGGTGGTGCAGGCCTGGAATCCCAGCACTCAGGAGGCTGAGGCGGGAGGACCACTGAGAACTAGAGACCAGCCTGGGCTACAAAGTGAGCTCAAGGCCAGCCTGGACTGCACAGCAAGACCCTGTCTCAAAAAGACAAAAAAAAAAAGAAATGACAGTGACCGTGGGTGGGACAGAGCAGAACATGAGGCTGAAGGAACAGAGCCAGGGAGATCCCTCCATCCTTGCCTTGGCTGCCCAGTGCCCACCCCTCAAAGATTTTGTTGCAGCCCATGAGCACTTCTCCCAGCTCCTTGGCATCAGTTGCACGGGGTAATGTGGTGGGTACAAACATAAGCGTCACGGAGGGTGAAGGAAGCAGTCAACATCAGTACCTATTGAGTAAGCTTGCTGTCAAACTTCTGGAAGAGATTGTTGAGTAGGGCTCATGGTGACCCCGTAAGAATGAAATGAGTGCACCCTGGGAACCAGCACGGGATCACCAAGAACAAGGCCCACTCAGTGGCCGTGTTTCCATTTTGGGCCAGGATTCCTGGCAACAAGCCCCATTAGGGGAGTACTTTGACAATTGGCTGGGGTGACCACGCTGAGGGTCACCCTGCGATGGGAAACTCGGTTAAAATCTCTCCTAACAGCATAGCCAGACCCAAAGGGATCTGATGGGAACACAGTGCTATCCCAGTGGCCTTGTGGGGCCCGACACCCAGTAATACCAGGCTCAGTCTGCAATCGTAACCGCAAGTTTGTATGGAGACCTAAGGGTGGGCAGAGTCTCAGATGCTGTAACACAGGGAGAGAAATGGGTGTGCAGAGGTCTGAATTGAGAGCCAGAGGATTTTTTTCAGTGGAGAAGCTGCAAGGTTGGATTTACATGCAGGGCGGCAACTGTCTAACTACTTGCTGGTAACTATTCATCATAGCTTTTATTTTTGGTATCTTATGCTCTGACATCTAGGGCCTCGCTGGCTGGGGTGGAGCTGTCTCTCCCAGGTTAGCCCAGTTCCTAGAGTGAACCTGTCTGCAGCAGCTTCCCATACAAACCGACTGATCCAGGCCCACCTCCCCCAGCTCATTCTTCAGGTTTCCATACTCCGGACTGCGGTTCTCCTGTCCTAATCACCCCAGTGCCAGGAAGCAGACAACTAGAAAGGGTTCTGTGCCCCAGAAACTGCTGGAATTATTCAGATTAGCACATCATAAACCTGCTTACCCGGACTGATCTGTTCTTCCCCATGGAAAACATAATAAAGGTTTATAAATAAATTCTTCCCTTTCCCTCTACCTTTCTCCCTTATCAAGTACGGAAACGAACACAGGGCCTCACACTAACCTAAGCTCCAGCCCTTATTAATTTCTGAGGCAGGGTCTCACTGACTTTCACAGGTTGCCTTGAACACGGTGGTCCTCTTGCTTCAGCCTCCCAAGTAGCCGGGATTACAGGCGGGTACCACCTCATCCAGCTTCCTTCCACCTCTTGTCTGGCCCTAGCTTCCCGGTGTAGCCTCTCGTGAATAGCGTATCGCTTTTTGGGGACTGTGAGCAACAAACCACCCTTTTTTCAGTGGAAATTTTTCCTGATTTGTTGATCTTACCGTATCTCCAGTGTTCTGTTAATATACTCTATTTTACAGCAGTAATTCATTTCTTGGCATTAGTTCATAGAAAAAAGGCCTAGAGCGTTTGCTGAGTTAAGGTCACAGGAGGTAAGACTGGGAGTAGAGTGTCTATCATTTTCTTGTGGCCATCAGGGCAGAGCTCCCAACAATAAAGGCCAGGTTGCAACCTGCTGTCCCTGGAGGAGCTGGGTGGGGGTCTGGCCAGGGAAGGCTGTGGGTTCCCTGTGGGTCCAGAGATCAGAGAGAAGGGTATGGGGCCAAATGGTGTGTCTAGAATTCTTCCACCTTCTCCATGAAGGCTTGGTCTGGGAGTAACACTTCCACAGTGTAGCTGACGTGCTTTGAATGAACCAGGCTGTAGGTGTTGTCAAACCTCAAGACATCTGCAGTGAGAGATGGATGTTCAGACAGGATGTCCCACCTCAGCCCCTGCTCTTCATGATGGTAAGTACACATGAGCGTAGCCAGCTACGGAACCACTGCCGATGCTGAGAGCCTAGGGCAGTGCCACTGTGACTTTCAGAGCCAGGGGCCCTCACCCAGAAAGACCCAGAGGTGCTTTGAGGGCCCTTCCCAGACTCACCTCTAGATGGAGCTGCTTCCCACTTAACACTTACAGACGCCAGCCTTGAGGCAGGTCAGGCTCCCGTCCTCCGGCACCATGTGGGCATTATAGCGCTGGCTGGGCAGCACCTCTGTCATCTCCCTAGCTCTCTGACGCTCTCCTTTCTTGGTCTTCAAGAAAACCCCAAAGCCGATATCCCCACCTTCTGATGCAAACTGCCACCTGCAGCAGACAGAGCCCCAGTGACCTCCTGCCTAGGCTGTGGGGGTGCATCTTCCAGCCGTGCCGGGGTGGGTAGCCGCTGCCCCTACCTGAGCACACAGCCTGGGAAGAGGATCTCGTTCTCCACCTGCTGGGAGGAGCCACGGCCCACAGATACCTCGTGCTCGTACTGCACCCTCACCTGCTCTCGCAGGTAGTAGCTCCTGGGCACCTCGCCACCATAGTTGATCTGTGGGTGACACGGGGTGAGCCGGCACCAGGCCATGGCGGTCTCCCCGCCCTCCCGTCCTCTGGGCTTCTGTACCTTGGTCAGGCACTTGGGGTTGCCATCAGGGTCGGTCATGGTGCCCCCAAACTCCACGGGCAGCTGGTCAGGGCTGATGAACTTGGTCAGCTCCTGCTTCCAGTTGTCTGTGTGGGAGCAAAGGGGCCTCCAGGGGCTCAGGGAGACTCAGGGAGGGGAGAGGGAGCCAGATGCTCCCCACTCGAGTGCTTCCGGAGCTCCATTTCCTGGAGCAATCCTGCCCCCAGAGATGGAAGCAGTTTGGCTCTGGGTCTAGACTCAGGGCTCAGGGTGTACCCTTGGACTAGTTCCTGTCCCTGGGCCGTTCCCCTCTCACTGTCCCTCTAGCCTTGTCTCATCACCTTTCCCAGTGTTGGCTCGCTAGACATCTTGACAGGGACTCAGACTAGTGATCCCTGGATCCTGGGATCAGGACAGGCCAGCCCTGGCATGGACTTTACTGTCCCCTAGACATAGAATGAGCCTTGCAGTCAGCCCCTGTCCCCGGCTCCCAGAGGTAAAGCAACCTTGGAACTGCAGGGCTAAGTGTGTCCCTTTCCAAGAAAGAACTCCCTGGCAGGGGCACGGTACGAGAAAGCAGAGGTGAATACCTGACATGCCCTAGTACAGGAGTGGGTTGTGTGAGCATGAAATCAATGGGGAAATCAGAGACAAAGCCCCAAAATTTGACTTAAAAATGTAAAGCTAGGTTTAAAAATCAGATCATGAAACTGGGGGAAATGTTTGCCACAACCATGGCAGAAAAGGCCAATGTGTTTAATATGTAAAGAGCATTTATAAATCAACAAAATCACTTTCTAGAAAATGGACATGAGACAAAAGCGGGCCATAAACAAGAAATTAATACAGTTAATCAGTATAAAGAAAAATTCTAACTTCACAGATAGTGTAAAAACATGTAAAACAATAATAAATAAGACAAGAGGTTTGTTTTTTTTTTTTGACACAAGGTCTCACTGTGTAGTTCAGGTTCATCTTGAGTTCACTATGTAGTCCAGGCTGGCCTCCAACTCATGCTGACCCTCTTGCCTCAGCCTCTCGAGTGCTGGGATTACAAGTATGTGCCAGCACACCCGACAAGAGTCTTTGAAATTATTAAAGTACAATGTTTGCAAGAATGCTGAGAAGTGGGCACACTCACACACAGCTGGTGGTGTTAAATTCTGTGATATGCATAAACCGCAACACTGCAGAAGGTATCAGCAGTCCTAACACATACATTTTCCTTTGGGGAAAACTTCCTCTTAGTATTTTTATCATATGGAGGGGGAAAAAAAACTGTGGCTGTGTACAAAGATGTACTTATAAAAGCCTTCACATTGATTTATTCCTAATGTTAAAAATAACACAAAGAATCTAAATTTAGATATTTATCTAAGTGGAAATGGGCTTATCATATGATAAATGATAACAAAATAATACACATTCCTTTGAAAAAGTAAGTATAATCAGTGGTTTTTGGGGGGATGACAGAATTCTCCTTTCTTATACATTTCCATGTTTTCTAAATTGCTAAGCAGCGTTACTTACACAATTTGGAAGAACCTAGGTCTTATTCTCCCCCATTCTATGGATGAGGAAGCTGAGACTCAGACAGAGCAGGTGGCTCATCCCATTTGGAGCTGATAACTTGCAAAGCCAGTCCTCGAGTACGTATCTCCCGACCCCAAGTCAGGGCCCCACTCCTGCTATCTCTAGGGGCTTCCCAAAGCCTTCCGAGCCTCACTGCCCTCTGCCTGGTGGGCACATGGGCACCACAGGCTTCAGCAGATGCCACAAAGCAGTGGGCTCTTGAGATCAGTCAGGTCCCAGAGCCTGGTGCCCTCAGGCGCAGGTCCTGTCAAGGTTGTGGAGGGGGGAGCTCTCCGCTCAAGCTCCGGGCTGGAAAGGAAGCGTGCGGCCACACACTCACCTCCCAGCACCACCACCTTCTTGCGCATGTTCTCACTCATGTACGACTTGACCAGGTTGAAGGCCACGGCGAACAGGCTGGGGGCTGCAACGGGCACAGAGTTGGGCCTTTGGACAGTGGACCGGGAGAGCAGCATCTCCTTGGGTCTCAGGTGCCTGCCCTGTCACCTCCACACCCTCCACTGACCTGGCTGGTCCACTCACCTTTCACCACAATTAAATGCTTCAGGAACTCAGGGTAATTTGCTTCAAGTGCTGAGAAAAACTGTGGAACCAGAGGAAGAAACGATGTCTGCATAAACACTGCCCCCTTGTGTCCTCTGTCCCACCCTCCCCGCTGAAGTTTCTTCTACAGATGCTTTTGACTTATAATTGGACCACATCTCAATAAACCTGTTTTAAGTTGAAAATACCCTTAAGTCACAAATGCATTGAACACATTTAAGCTACCTGACTTCCCAGCTTAGCCTTGGTTGACTCCCCCATGATCGTGTGGCTAGCTGCAAGCTGTGCTTTGCTGCCACTGCCCAGGGTCACCAGCGAGTATCATAGTGCATATCACTAGCGCAGGAAAAACTAAAACTCAAAATTTGGAGCAGGGTTTCCACACTAGGTGCCCTTTGCTTTTGCACGAGGGTAAAGTTAAAAAAAGTAAGTGGAACCATTGTAAATTGAGGGGTATCTGTAAATGGAATCGTACCCTAGTTGGCCTTTGTCTCTGGCTTCTTTAATTTGATATAATATTTGTTGTGGCCTTTAAAAAGATAATACGAACATTAACAAAGCTATTAAATTTTTTAGTGTTAGTTTTTTTTTTTTTTTGCTAGCTTGAATGGAACAGAAAGGAAGGCAGGAGGGAGGGAAAGAGGGAGGAAAGGAAGGACCTTCCCCCATCATACCACACTGCAAGGGGAGGGGCAAGCCCAGGTTTGGAACAAATGACACCCAGGGTCTGTCTCACCTCCTGGATGAGCTCCACTCCTGGCTGCCACAGATGCCGCAAGCCCAGCCCCTCTAAATCAAAGACCGCAGTGACTTTATCCACTTTCTTCCCTAGCTGCAAGGGAATGACAGGAGGTGAGACCCCACGAGGGTCACTGTCCCCACACCCGGCCAGGGGCGCTGGCCTGATGTGTCTCAGTCCTTCCTGGCTTGGAGGTTTCATGCCAAGAAGCCAGGTGCAGGGAAGAAGCCAGACTAAAGCGCATCAGGCCAAGGCTTGCCCCCCTCATTTCTGTCTGCAGGAGGGTGAACCACCCGTCTGTCCAGTAGGGCTGAAATACCTGTCTCCCTTGTGAAATGTGAGGCTAGGGTGGCCAAGCTGGTTGAGCAGGGCTTTGGGGACCAGCTTGGGGAAGAATGAATCTTAGCTCTGCCTCGGGCTGTGTGCCCTTGGGTCTGTCCCTGACCTCTCTGAAACTTAGCGTTCTTTGGTAGTACCAAGAGCCAAGGAGCTTTTCAAGGCAGGCTCTGGGTCCAGGGCCAAGATCACAGGGGTGCACAGTACTGCAGGGTGTGGAAGGAGGGGTGCAGCTTGGGAGTCTAGAGAGTCTCGTGCCCACCTTCTGAGTCTGCTGCTCACACTGGTGCATGAGCTGCTCACAGCTCTGGTACTTAAACCTGAGTAGCTCCTGTCTGGAGACAGAGAAGAGGAGCCCCTTGAGGTCCAGGTTCCTGGTGATGTGGTACCAGACGGGGCTGCCCTCGTAGTCCTGGCCACAGATGCCATGGGCACCATACAGCACCAGCACCTGGATGTACATGAGACAGCGGCTCATGGCACAGGCTGAGGCACTGGGCAGGGTGTCAGTTGAAGGGAGACTCACTTCCGGGAGCTGCCATGCGAGGATGTTGTCCAGGTCCTGTTGCTTCCGGAACTCTATGTGCTGCAGAGGCATGGTGGGGACCGAAGACCTCTGGTAAGACCTGGGGACATCAGACCAGGGCCCTGTGCCTACAACCACTGAGAGTCTGCGACGTTATCCCCAGGCTGGGGATGGGGACCAAAAGGGATCCAGAAAGAAGTGGAGAAGGAAGGAGAGGCCCGAGAGTTCTAGGTGAGGGAGGCCTGCGTGTGTCCCCACATCCTTCTCTTGCTTCTCATGGCCCGTCTGCACGTGGCCACCCTGAAATCTGCAAAGCAGAAGTCAGAGTCTAATCCCTGGGCTCCAGTCACTCTTAGACAAAAGCCTCGACTCCCTGGGGAGGACTATAGGGCCCAGCGGACAGGCTTCAGTCCTCGTGCAGCCCTGTCTCTCTCCATTCACTCTACAGTGTAACCTTTGTGTGCTCCTGGAGTACAACCAGCTTATTACCACCTCAGGGCCTTTGCACAGGCCATGGCTGCTGCCTCCACTCCTTACACGCCTGCTCTTTTGGAGCACTCATGTCCCAGTGAAATACCCCTGCCCAGCCTTCCTCCTTTCCTTCTTGCCTTTTCCCTGACTCTCTCCCTCCTTCCTTTCTTCCCCACTCTTCCTTCTTTCCCTCTTTCCTTCCCTCCCTCTTTTCTTCCTTCCTTCCTTCCTTCTTTCCTCCCTTCCTTCCTTCCCTCTGTCCCTGTATTACTGTCTTCACTGTACTCTCCACTCTCATGAGCTGTCTTGTTTATTTGTTTATCTGGTTCCTTCTCTTCTCTTTCCATCACCTTACTCTCCCCTGTGCCCAGCACAGGTCTAGGCTCACCTTTAGTGCTCAGTTAATGAGTGTTTCACGAATGAATGAGTGAATTAGTAAACAAATTTGTGCCTTGAGCTTGGGGTAGGAAACAGGACCAGACTAGGCTGGGGGAGGCATTGCCCTCACCTTCCGCAGCATGTCCTCTGCTTTCTGCAGGTTGAAGTTCCGAGCTGCAATGAAGGCACAGGGCTATGGTTGCAGAATCCTAAGGCCCACTTGGGCTCTGTGGAGAGCAGCACTGTGCTACCCTCCAGGCTGGCTCTGCCTCCTCTTACCCAGAGCTCCCTGTTCTCAACCCCTGGACTCACAGTGGGGCTCAGGGAAGAGCCAAAGTACCCTGAGTCCCATGGGGACTTGGGCAGAGGCCTTTGGTTCCCTAGGCCTGTGAGGGTAGATGAGCACCTCCATAGGCCTTGATTGTGGGAGGAAGTAGAAAAAGAAGCCACTACCCAGCAGAAAGATAACATGAGGTGTCACCGGGAGTGGTGGCGCATGGCCATAATTCCAGCACTCGGGAGGCTGAGGCACAAGGATCACTTTGAGTTTGAGGCCACTCTGGGCTACACAGTGAGTTCATTGCTGGCCTGTCTGAACTATATACAGTGAGGCCCTGTCTCTAAAAAGAAGCGGGGGAGGTGGGGAAGGCTGGGAAAGGCAGTGGTACAGTTCTTGCCTTGCATGCCAAGGCCTTGGTTTCGATCCCCAGCGCACACACACACACACACACACACACACACACACACACAAAACAACAAAAGAAGAAGAGGGGAGGGCAGCGGAGAAGGGGATGTGGGGAGAAGAGAAGGTGTCCAGAGAGCTAGCGCAAGCCCTTGTCACATCTGCTGCCTCTTGCAGGACCGTAGAGCTCTTTACCCCTCATTCCAGAGGAGTCAGTGAGAGAGGAGAGCCTCAGAATCTGGTAGCTGAGAACTGTTTAAATGAACAGATCACAACTTTTTTGGCCTCGGGCCTTTTATACTCATAAAACTTGTCAAAGATGCCATAAAATTATGTTCATTTGGATTATATCTGCCTCTATTTACCATACTGGAAGTTAGAATTAAGTATTTTTAAAGCACAAGAATACACAGCGCATCGTCTCTTGAATTCAGAGCAATGCTTTCATTGTACAGCAAGGTGTCTCTGGGAAATCTGATATACATTTGTAAGAGAGTAAAAATGCAAACAAGACTGGGGAGCTGTTATGAAACAGTGGAGACATTAAGAGCAAACAGTCCAAAGGGTCTTGGCCCCTTAGGGGTGTCTGAGCACACTTCGAGAACTACTGGCTTACGGTGTGAATGACTTAGTGCACGTAAGAAGAATAAATTAAAAAATCATTTCCTCAAACTGTTACCAACCTGTGGTGTGACTTTGGGCCAATCTCTTCTCTGGGGTGTAGTTTTTTTCCTTCTCAGTTAAGGCTGCCTTTGACCCAGTAGCCCACCTCTTAAGATACATTAGAGAAAAACATTTGCACATCCGTGTATAGTGTTGTCTTGTACTGAAGTGTTCATAATAACAAAAATTGGAACTAATCTAAATGTCCATCCCTAGGGGACTCTTTAAATAAATGATGGCTCTACCATACTGAGAAATGCTATGTAACCATTAGAAAAGACAGGAAAAATTAAGATGGACAGATTTCTAAACTACTGTGTCTAATGACACCATCAAACTGCAGAATACTTTTTTTTCTGGTACTCGGAATTGAACTCAGGACCTTGTGCTTGCCAGGCAGGTGTTTGTGCCACTCAGCCAGCTCCCCAGCCCAGGATAATTTTTAAAGTACATAAAATAATATACTATCACTACTTCTATTTTATTGTATTGCTTATATTTTTATTGTGTCGTGAATTTATATTTATACTGCATTGTGTATGTACACATTTCTGCATAGGTACATGAAAATGCATTGAACCCAGGGCCTTCTAGGTGAGCTCCATCCCCAGCTCTTTCTTTTTATGTTTTATTTTGAGACAGGCTCTTGCTTAAGTTGTCCAACCTGGGCTCCAACTTTCCATCTTCCTGCCTCATAGTTTCCTAGCTGGCTGGGATAAGAAGTGTGTACCACTATGCCTGGCTAGATTTGTTTTTTAGTGTCTGAATTTGGTGTAGTTTTGGCTCTCTGCAGAAAAGGAATATAAACTTAAAAATGACCCTTCCATTGGGTTATAAGCTATTGATAATACTTACTGCTTATAAAAAATAACTGGAGGCTTCCTTTTTCAGAAAGGGGCTGGGGATATAGCTCAGTGGAATAAGCGCTTACCTAGCAAGTGCAGGGTCCTGAGTTCGATCCCCAGTACCGCAAAAAAAAAAAAAAAAAAGCATTGAAAAAAGCAATGTGAGTGTGAAAGAAATATTTGCACATCCACACCTCTAACAGTATTATTGCTGGGTATGTAGCTCAGTGGTACAGTGCTTGCCTAACATGCATGAGAGCCTGGGCTCAATCCTCAGTACCACAAACCAATAAAAACAACAACAAGAAAATGAAAACAGTGTTAATCATGACAGCTAAAATACAGAAGCAACCCAAGTGTTCACTGGAAGATGAATAGCTAAGTGAAATGTTGTGTAGCCATACAATGGGATGTTAGTCAACCTTAAGGAGGAATCTTGAGTAAACCATGCTAAGTGTTATGGTTTAGATCTAGGAACCCCCCCCACCCCCATGTATCACTCCCTTTAAATGGGACTTTTGGGACAATGATTGGATTATGGGTGTGTGATACTCACTCCTCACTGGATTGGCCCACTGATAAGTTTATAGCTCCCTGTGATGTTGGGAGGTGAAGCCTGATTGGAGGAAGTGGGTCCCTGGGGGTGTGGCCTGCAAGGGTCTATCTATCCCTCCCTCCTCCCTTGATTATCTCTGTTTCCTATCACCAGGCCATGAGCTGTTTCTCCTCTGCCATGAGCCTCTGCTGTTGCTGCCCTGCCTTGGAACCAGCTGACTATGGACTGAAACGTCTATAAACTGTGAGCCAAAAGAAACCTTTCCTCCCTAGATCTGTGGGTGTCAGGTACTGTGCCTCAGTGACAAGAAGATAACTAAGACACCAAGTGAATTAAGCCAGACACAAGAAGATAAATACTGTATGATTCCACTTATATGAAGTACACAGAGCTGATTAAATCACAGAGCCGGAAAGTCGGATGGTGGTTGCCAGGGGTGGAAGAAGAGGAAGGGAGAAGTTAGTGTTGAATGGGGACAATTTCAGGTTTACAAGAGGAAAAGAGCTCTGGAGATGGATGGTGGTGAGAGTTGCACAAGGTTATGAATGCATTTAGTGGCACTGAACTGTACACTTCAAAAGGTTAAGATGGCAAATCTACTTCTGTCGTTCAAGCAACTGTGGTGGATCAAAAATATTTGAAAAACTAAATCATATCTGTATGGAACACGTGTGGACTTTTCTTGTTGTCATTCCCTAAGCAACGCAGTATAATCACCATACTGCATTTACACATTTGTTGTATTAGGTACCATGAGTCACCGTCGGATGCTGTAAAGTGGATGGATGCAAATATTATGCCATTTTATATGAGGCACCTGAGCACCTAGGCTTCTGATATCCTGGAGGATCCAGGAATCACCCCCCACAGATACTAATTTGATACTAAGGCTGACTCTATTTGTTACACAGCAAGACACACTGGTACACATCTCTCACGTGCCCCAGAGTCTCACCCCACCCCACCCTCTACCTCACCTTGGAGCCAGCGCAGGAGGAAGAAGTCATCAGCAATGGGCAGGGCGGACAGCACCTCGTGAACATTAGCCCGGAACTATGAACAGAATAGAGAGAGGCTCTGACGTGAGCCTGAGGCCGTCAGGGCACTGGCCAGCCCTCTTTGTGCCTGCAGATTTCACCCGCCCTGGGAGCAGGGGATGTTGGAGTGAAGAGGGCGCACTGAGCCAGGGAGAGCCAGGAACTGGGCCAACTTGGGGCAAGTCTTTTTCTGCCTCCAGCAAATGGCATAGTAACAAGCCAGCTGCACAAACCTTAGAGGATTAAATGTGGACGAAAGGTAGAGAGGACTTACGAACCTTACGCTTCCTCCCAGGGGTGTGGGCACAGGCAGTGACCCTATTCATGGCCTTGATGTTTATCCTCAAGTAGTCTCCAGGTCAGGTCAGGTGAAAGGGTAAGCTACAGGGAGTCTGAGGCTCAGAGAGGTTGAGCAACTTGCCCAGGGTCACACAGCCAGTGAGTGGCAGAGCCAGCAGTCACATCACAAATCTAGGTCAGAGCCCGTCATCCGAGCCCAAGTTGGAAGTGGTCTGGCCTGGCTGCAGAGAGAATCCTCTCTCAACAGTCCCCAGGAGTTCGCTGGGACAGTTTAGCTGGCCCCAGGACCACCATGCAGGGTCTGGGGGCCGAAGTGCTGTTCCTGGTTGGGGGCCCCTAACCGCACCGTCGGCCAAAGCCAGCCTCTAACGCTGATGGATCCAGAAGGGGAAGAGCACAGGACAGAGCATGCTGTCCCCAGGTGTCCTTGCCTGAGTCATTTCCCGTTCCCTGAGTCTCTAACACCTTGGCCTCCACACAGAGCCACGAAGGGCTTTCTCTGTCCCCGCCCCCAAACAAGCAGATCAACTTTTATCTTCAGGAGTATGAAGGGCTGTTTCTGACCCCAGACTGTGCAACGGGTCAGTCCCGAAACGCTGCTGCTACTGTACCTACTCCCTGAGGTCGGAAATAGTGGAGGTACTTGCTTAGCCAGGTCGAGCAATTCTGATTCCAGTAGTTTGTTGTTGTTTCTCATTCTGCAGATGGAACCCAAGGCCTCACACATCCGAGGCAAATGTTCTGCCACCCAGCCACGCCCCCGGCCCCTCCAGATTGTTGTAAGGTTTACCCCTGCCCCGGACGGACGGAATGTCGTTTCCCAATGCCGAGCCGCTCAGGGGCAGGACTCAGGGTCTCCTCAGCTCAGTAGTTTCCTCTGAGCTCGTGGAAGTGTGTGAATCTCCCCAGAGTCCCACACACAACCACTCAGGAAAGACCTAAGGCCTGACCTCTGAGGAACTGCCCTGAGGCTGGAGAGGAAACCCAGCCTGCTCCTGCCTCCCCCAGGTTATAGCCGCAGATGTGACCTGCCAGGAGAGCTTCTCTGCGATGGGCCAGCATCTCTCAACTGTGCTGCCCAACGCGGTAACCACGAATGGCCGACATGGCTAGTTTGAGTTGAGATCTGCTGTGAGTGTTAAACACAGGATTCCAAATACTTAATTTTTTAAAAATCTGAAATAATTTTTGTATTGATTACTTACTAAAGTGATAATAATTTGGTTGCATTAGGTTAAAATATAATATTAAAATTAACTTTGGAGCCAGATGTCTTGGTGCAAGCCTGTAATCCCAATGCTCAGGTCCTGAGGCAGGAGGGTCCTGAGTTTGAGGCCAGTCTGGGATATGTGGTCCCAGGCCACCTTGGACTGCACAGGGAGACCCTGTCTCAAGAAAACAAAAAAAAGGAGAGAGAAAAATAAACTTAATTTCTCTTGTTTCCTTTTAGTTTTTAATGTGAAGAGGCAAAAATTTTAGCGACATGCATGGCTTGCATCTGTGGTTTGTGTTATATTTCCACTGGTTAGTTTCAGAGTAGCTTCTGGCCAAGAAGACTTTAGAAATTAAGAAGAGCAGCTGGGAGAGGTGGTGCACACCTGTAATCCCAGCACTCAGGAGGCTGAGGCAGGAGAATCACTGTAAGTTCAAGACCAGCCTGGGCTACAAAGTGAGCTCAAGACCAGCTTGAACTGCATAGCAGACCCTGTCTCAGAAAAGACCAAAAAAAAAGATCCAGGGCTTTAAAGAGACCTCAGTGGCCTTGGATCCTGTCCCTCATGGCAGAAAGAGAAACTGAGGCTAGTTAGCGTAGGGCTCTCCCTGCCACCACTCACCTGGGCCAGCGACTTCTCCTGGGATGGGCTCAGGTCACCCACTCGTCCACTCATGCTGCTTACAGGGTCGGGGTGGGACCCAGCTCGCTCCTCTTGGGTCCAGGCCTGCTCTGTGGCCCTCTCCAGCCTGCCTGCCTTTGGCTGGGCTGGCAGCCCCACCCACACCTACCTCTGTCCAGAAGGCCTGCCTCTTCCTGTTGGACCTCAAGTCCTGTGCCTTAGGGTGATTGACAGGGGCTGTCCCTCACTAGAGGCCCAAGGCACTGGTCTTTCTACTCAGGCTGCCTGGGCTGAATCCTTATTTGTAAAACAAGGACTGTGTTGCTTGCCTCACCACACCCAGGTGGGCCTATCAACATTCACACCACTTGCTCTCACCCACAGGGAGCTAGCTGTCCACCCCACCCACCAGTCCCTTGTGTTCCACTTCTGTGGTCCCCTCAGATGCCTCTGTAAGATGGAGCAGGCCACCTCCCACCCCAAGAAAGTTGCTGTCCATCACACAAAATGTGATCAAAATATATGGTAAATGTTGAAATCTTTAAAGAGCTAGGCGTGGCTGTGTACTCCTGTAATCCCAGAACTCAGGGAGGCTGAGGCAGGAGGATCATTGCGAGTTTGAGACCAGTGTGGGCTACAAAGTGAGCTTAAGGCCAGCCTGAACTGCAAGGTGAGACCCTGTTTCAAAAAGACCAAAAAAAAATAAATAAATAAACCAAACACACACACACACACACACACACACACACACACACACACACACAAAGAACCTTTTAAAGAGTTATAGCAGAAAGACACATTATCATTAATCTCTCTCAAAAATACTCCCCCTCATGTTGAAAACACTATGGTTCTTGCTATTTCTGGCACAGCCGTGGAAGTCCTCTTTTGTAAATGTTTTTATGAGAAGTGATAAAAATTATGCTGCAGGCTGCCACTCTATGCCGTCCAGCTGCAAGGGGAACTGGTTAACAACGTTACCGTGGCTCCCACCCACCTTATTCATGGGATCTGGCACTGTGTGATTTCTGGATTTTCCCAAAGTCAAAATGACCATGAAGAGTAAACACTGCTGATTCAGGACCTCCAGACAGCCACAGGAGGACAGATGAAGACCCTCAGGACAGAGGACTTTTAGAACTGCTTCAGAAAGTGGTGAGAACTACGGGGTAAATGTGTTCAAAGTAAGTGGGAGTATTTGGAGGAGGGTGAATGGCTGTATCTCTTTTACTGTTAATAAAGTTTTAAAAATTCAAGCATCCATCATATGTTTGTATCATGCGCTGTATTCCAGTGTGGCCCAGGCTCTATCACCTGATGGATCCAGAGCAACTGCGCATGATTCGTCCCGGCTGTTGGGGCAGCCAGCTTTGGTGTTGACGAAGGCACTTTGCAGGCCCAGGCCCAAGCAGGTGAATGCGGGATTCTAACCCGAAACACATCTGCCTGGGGGCGAGGGCGAGAGGTCGGGGAGAACTCCAGGCTGCACCTGCCCCCACCATGATTGCCATCACCACGATTGCCATCACTATGTGCCTGGGGCCTGACGCACAATGCGTACTTGACTTAGGCTGGCTGCCCACAGGCAGGATGGTCCGGGTCAAGGAGTTTATTTGGGAGGTAAGTCTAGGAGGCCGAAGTCGGAAAGTGAAGAATCGTAGGGAGCTGGTGTGGAATATGCCCCTCAGAGCTCTTCTGCCTGAGGGAAGCAGGAACCTCCTTATCAGTATGCCAGCTCTGGACAGGCCTGGGTTGAGGCTACCCCAGGGGATGTCACTTTTGGCTGCAGCACACCAGACTCTGAAGACCAGAGAAAGACCTGGCTCTGAGAAACACAGGTGCCATAGCTGGAAGCAACAAGAGGACTTTCAGAACTGCTTCAGAGAGTGGCGAGGACTAGTGGATAAATAAATGTGTTCAAAGTAAGGGGAAGTTTTTAGAGGGGGGCGAATGGCAATATGTCTTTGAGGGACATGGGCAAGGCAGCTTTGGCACTAAACAGGGACCATTTAGGGGTCCTTGTCAGGTTCTAGGCCAGAAGCTCCATGGGGGTCTTTCAGCCTCTGACTCTTCCTCCTTATCTGACAGGGCCTGGAAAAGCAAGCCATGTCCCCAAGGCCATAGAGCAGCTGAGCGACTATCAGGACTGTCTGGACCTGGCACTTCCTGACCGTCTCCCACGCACCTGGCACCAGGCAAAGGAAGCATTTGGGTGGCAAATCTGCATCTCCTGCAGGGTGGGGCTTCCCAGGGCCCTACAGACCCAGAGGCTGGAATTCAGCCACAAAGGACAGGTGTAAAGATCGCCATCTGGGGCCCAACCCCAGCACCTTGGCCCATCTTCCTCTTTGTTCTGTACTTTATTTGAATTAAGTTAATGTTGAATTTACTCTCGTGCTGTAATTTTTCTCTCTTCTGCTCCTTCAGGGGTGTCTTTTTCTTCTGCACAGCCTCCTCTTTTGGTTCAGAGACAAGTTCAGCAAAGTTCCTCACTGTGTGGCTGCGGGGGGGGGGGGCTCGCGTGTGGGTGCATCTGAGTGTGAACTCGATAAACCTGGCAACCCGGCTCACCTGGGCTGCCTTTCTTGGGCATGACCAACACCCAAAGCGTTTATATTGAAACCTTGAAGTTCAGCACACGACTCTCTGCTTTTGTAAACACACACAGCCAAAATTTAGCACTTTTATTGGGCCATCAGCCGCATGTCCAGCTCAGTTGTTTCGTCTGGGCACACCTACCAGTGGTGCCATTGCAACCATGGCACAGCGGCCCCCTCTTCCTGAAACTGGCTTCCAAGTACCTCCCTCCCCTGCTCCAAAGCTTCCCATGGCTCCTTGTTACCCTCAGGAGAAACTGCAAGCCCCTCGGAAATCTGGGCCCCTTGCCTTTTCTGCATTCCCTTCCCAGCTTTTCTTCTGCTACTCGATTGTCCTGGAAGAAGCTTTCTTGAAACACCTGCATGCTGTGACTGTCTCAAGGATATTTCAAATGCAAAGCCTTTCCTAGTAGGCTTCATTTTCCTGGGAAGTGAAATCCCACACTCCACTCTCATCCCCCGTCTGCCTGGCTGCTAAAATTATGTCACTGGTTCGCCCACTTGGATTTCTGAGGATCTGCTTCGTTGTTCACAACCCCCTCTCCGTTACTCTCTGTGGTGCACTGTACCCTGGAGGTGCTCAGCAAGAGGATATCAAAGCGGTTGCCAAGGGCAGCTGAGAAGGACTCCTCCTTTCTGGCTACCTTGTCTCTCCCTGGTGTCCCTGGACAGTTCCTCACCCTCCTGTGGCCACCACTCTCCAAGCAGATGTCACTTCCTGCCTCTACCCATTTCCGGCCAAACTGCCTGGCCTGGGTCCCACCCGCAGAACTTTCACTCAGAGCACTCATTCCAGTGCATGTGCACACTGGGGCATGCGTTGCCCTTCCCAGGGGTAGGGCGCCCTGGTCGGCTACAGGTGTGCTCTCTCTCCTCACTTCTCTTCCTCTCTCTCCCTCCTCTTTTCCTACCTTCCTTCCCTCCCCATTTCCTTCTCTCCCTCCCCTTCTCTACCCTTTTTTCTTCCCTTTCCACTTCCTTTCTTCCTTGTACCTTTCAACATCTATTAAAAGCTCACTGTATGCCTGCCATTCGAAGCGAACTGTGCCAATAAGACCTGGTCTCTGTCCTGGAGATGTCTACTATTGGGGCCCGAGAAATATGCAAATCCACAGTTGTATCCTTGGTGAGCAAAGTTAAGACAGGGAATCCCAGGCAGAGTGGGAGCCCAGAGGCCTGGATTTCGTGCAACAGGCTGGCAGATGCCTGGCCACCTCCAGCATCCAGAGCCCAGTCGGAATGTCAGGGCTGGGGACAAGACCAAACTCAGAACTGTGGCGATCTCCGCTGCCCAGGTGCTACAAAAGCAGCCTGGCCTCTGCAGGCAACAAGCAGCAAAGTCCCTTACAGACTGGTTTTGTTTGTTTTTTGAGGCAAGGGCTTGCCACATAGTTCAGACTGCACTTGAACTTACTGTGTAGTCCAGGCTGCCCTGGAATCTGCAGCAACCCTCCTGCCGCAGTCTTCTGAGTGTTGGGATTACAGACACGCACTCCCGCACAGGACAGAGACTGATTATTTTTTTGGCTAGGAGAAGGACTTGGGTCTTGGAGCTGTGGAGGCCAACTGGAATGGTGCCAAGGACCTAGAAACCTTGAGACCTGGCTTGGGCATCAGACCAACCCCTCTGTGGTTGCTTGGCTCTGTGATCCTGGGCTGCTCGCCCAGCACTTCTGATCCTCAGTCTTTCCAGGAGAAAGCAAACGGATTGCTCATGCCCTACACAGCACACAGCTGAGAAGAGAGTGCCCAGTGCCTGGCAAGTACTTCAAATATTAATTATATTTACAAGTGACCCAGTAATTGTAATATTCTTAGAATTAGCCAGGCAGTTAGTAAATTCCTGTGAAGCAATTTATATTCTTGGCACCTGCCATCTGCCAGATTTATTCTTGGATCCTGATGGGCCTAGAAATGCCAATAGCAATAACAATAAATAATGCAATGGCGTGTAAGAATGTTCTTATAGGCATTTCTAGGCCCTTTGGGGTCTAATGAGATATAATTACAAAGTTCCTTAAATCCAAAATGCTATCACATCAGTGGCTATCTTTACCTCTGGTCATGAGCTCCAGAGAGGCCAGACCAACTTACCGACTGCTGCATGCTCAGGGGCAACTCAGGGCTGGGAGACAACAGATATTGGGTGGGAAAAAATATTTTTTTAATTACATGAACCTCAGGGTGGAGGGGTTGGTGTATGAAGCAGGCTGGTGTTGGAGCCAGAAGTGGTGGGGCAGGGTTTGCTGGAAGCCAGGGCAGGGCCCGCTGGGATGGGATGAGCAGGCACTGAAGATAGAAAGGATTTGCAGTCCGTGGGAGATGATTTAAGTCTTGGGTCTGATGCATCCTGCAACATGACCTTGGCAAGTCCCTCCCCCTCTGAGGATGTCGGTTATACTTGTAAAGTGGGCGCTGCCTGCTCAAAGTGTTCGTATGAGGGTTAAGGAGACAGTGTGAGAATCCCTTGGCCTGGACCGAGGGTCTGCTGCCCAGTGCTGCACCAAGTGTTCCCCACCTCCCCGTCTCACACACACACACACACACACACACACACTTGGGCCCTGCCCCGATCTGACCACACTTCCCATCCGTCAGATCCCCGCTCCAATCCTACCACTTAGTGGCGGAGTGATTTTCCCTCTCTGAGCTCCTTCCTCATCTCTAGTATAACAACAGTCCTCAAGCCGCTGAGTCTGGGTGAGGATAAGCTGAAATACCCACAAAGCATTGGTGTAGTGCCAGGCACAGAACCAATGCTCAGGGAGGGGAGAGGGAGAAGGGGAG